>JASAMX010012712.1:0-40480 GCA_030248175.1 Microlaimidae sp. YZB2_3
ATGCTTTTTATCGTTATATTTACATATTTTATGTGCTCAAATAAACATTCATAGATTCCAGAGATTTTTTTCTAAAACTTTTTTCCTTCCCAGGTTTAATCATAACATACATTATTAATAAACTTAAATTTAAAGAATCAACATTGTTTTATTATACGGCTCGTTTTATGATTGTATTTTGAACTTAGTTTTGAACTAAGTTTTAATTCCTACAAGGTGGCTACTTGGTGACTATTTGCTGGCTACTTACTAACTATGATACAACAAAGGTTCTGTTAGCTGTTTAAAATACACTTTCTGAACAGTAACCTAGAAAAAATTCTATGTAAAGAGGTCCAGGTAACTCCTAGAATATAGTTATCTTTAAAATAACCCAAAAATACCATAAGTGTCTATAAGTTCCACCAAGTATAAACCAATATATCGACTAAGAGACGCATAATTTATGTACGCTGGAACCTTTGGATCAAAAATCGGTTTTTGCAACATCCCGGCGGGAAGATAAAGTCTGTTATAAAATTGAGACAGATAACCATAAGCATTATAGACCTAAAACAATTTGATAATTTTACTTCACAAAATCATTGTAACTTTTTTTCTTAATGTGATAAAAATTAACTAACTAATTTTATACCAGTGAATTTCGCCGACGCCATTTCATTTAATTCTAGTTTTTAGCTTAGAATCTACACTTAAAATTTAAAAACCTCCAATGTATCATTTATATGACGTCTTCACTTTGGCATCAAATAGTATAAAATACGGTACACCGTTTTTATAATTAAAAAATAACAAACAATTAAAATGTTGTTTGGTATCTAATGAAAGAAAAAATATAATCACTCAATTTTTCTAAATATTTTTTCTGGTCAATTACTAATTGGGTAACTCTAATCAATTATTTTTTTTGAAACTTTATAGACTAGTCCTGAATAAGGTTTTTTAGTGTAGAAAAAGGGTAAAAAAACTATAGGCAAATAAAATCTAGCTGACCCTGATAATTTTAGTATTGAATCGACTATTTAAACAATAAAACTATTGAAAAATTTTTAACAAAACGTTTAATAATAAAAACGGTTTAATGATCTTTATTGATCAAAACCTTCATCAAATTATTTAAATTGAAACCCAAATGAAATGTTTTAAGGACTAAGGTTGGTTAATATTTGTATATTTGTAAAAAAATTCTAAGTTATTAATTGTTTTTAAAAACACGTCATAATCGCACAATTTTAATTGGTCCGCTCATGTCTACATTCTGATTTTCGCGGTCAGCCAAATATAATTCAACCGGGTTGCCCACGACCCGCTCCCGCCGACTCGCTACCGGCCCAACTCGCTCCCAGCCCAACTCGCTCCCAGCCCAACTCGCTCCCAGCCCAACTCGCTCCCAGCCCAACTCGCTCCCGGCCCGACTCGCTCCCAGCCCAACTCGCTCCCAGCCCGACTCGCTCCCAGCCCAACTCGCTCCCAGCCCAACTCGCTCCCAGCCCAACTCGCTCCCAGCCCGACTCGCTCCCAGCCCGACTCGTTCCCGTTTAAAACTGTAAACGCATTTTTATAACAGAATATTAGTTTAGTAAAAAATGTACATATGACACAAAATTATATAACAAAAGGAAGATGGATTTTCCTAAGCCTAAGCCTAAGCCTAAGCTTCAGCCTAAGCCTAAGCCTAAGCCTTTTTACTGTGCGATAAAGCATAATGTCTAATAATACACTGCATCACGCATTGCATCAAATCCATTTTCCTTTTGTTATATAATTTTGTGTCATATGTACATTTTTTACTAAACTAATATTCTGTTATAAAAATGCGTTTACAGTTTTAAATGGGAGCGAGTCGGGCTGGGAGCGAGTCGGGCTGGGAGCGAGTTGGGCTGGGAGCGAGTTGGGCTGGGAGCGAGTCGGGCTGGGAGCGAGTCGGGCTGGGAGCTAGTTGGGCTGGGAGCGAGTCGGGCTGGGAGCGAGTTGGGCTGGGAGCGAGTTGGGCTGGGAGCGAGTTGGGCTGGGAGCGAGTTGGGCTGGGAGCGAGTTGGGCCGGGAGCGAGTCAGCGGGAGCGAGTCGGGCCATACCGAATTCAACCATACTAGCGCCAATCATATGTATGGGATGGGAAAATTGAGAAACATATGTATCATGGAAAAATTGAGAAACAGCGAGCGACTAGCACATTTTACGGTTTAAAATATTTCAAATATTTATTGGTTCTAAATCTCGACCCCTTGTCTTTAATTTTTTTAAATACTTTTTAATATTACAAAAGCAAAAGCAGTTTTTGGGGATTTTTAGGTTTTGCCGCTTCGTAGGCACGGCGCTGCTGGTGCGCTTGATTTCCAATTTTTTAATGTTATTCAATTTACAGAAAATGCTTAATTTAAAAGTTTGGAATGGACTTTTTAAAATTAATTTCTAAATTTTGAATAGTTTTACAACCAAAACATTAAAAAATATATATATGTTTAAAATTAGTTTCAAAACACAAATTTCAACTTTATTTTTACTAATTCGAAATCATTGTTCACAATAATACTATTTTAGTGATGATTTCTAACTATTGTGACGTTTAAACCAAAATTTATCTAGCACAAACTGATATATTAAAGCGCTTCAATGTAGAGAAACATATCATCGTGTATCCATTTTTATGAAGTATAGGTTTAAACTTAAGAAACTAAGATTACTAAGATTTTTTCAAATTTTTTTTTCTTTTTGTAACCTCTCTCGTACAGTAAAAGACAATTATTCAGAACTATGAAAGCTGTTTTAATGATATACAATTATGCAAAAACTTCTTAAACTTAACGGCACTGTAAAAGCGACAGAGCGGTCCCACAGCCGCCGCGTAGAATAATTAGAAAAAAAATTTTAAAAAAACAATAACAATAGCCCATTGTATTTATTTTGAATTAATTTTATTACGCGGCCTGAAGTCAATTAAAAATACAGCTAGAGTGACATTGAATGTTTCGAATTTCGTTTTAATTTAAACGTAGCAAACTGAGTCAGATCATTTTATAATTTACGTGAATTGGAACAAAATCTTATTTCAATAATTGACTTAAAAGACGGAATTTTTGTCGCCGGTTTAGTAAAACAGTAAACTTTGGGATAACTATAGGTTAAAAAGTTAAAATCATTGACAGAACGAATGAAATAAATTAGGATTAGGGATTTAAGTATAGGTAAACTTAAAGTCAATGAAACTTGGAACTTAAAATTGAAAACTTAGAACCTAAAATGCGGAGCTTGGATACTTGGAGCCTAAAATTTGAAATCGATACAACCTATCCCTTAGTGTGATCCTAAAAATAGGGAACTGAGAGCCTAAAGTTTTACCAATACTTATTTTAAATGTAAGCGTAAGCAAAAACATTTATTATTTTGATCTCCAAGTTTTCATTTTTGGGCTCCAATCACCAAAAATTTTTTGACGGCTTGAAGCATACGGCAAAAAAGACCTCACATTCTACAAGATTAATTATATGTAATAAGTAAAAGTATGAAAGGCATAAGACTATAAAGAAGCAAAAGTAGAAAACGGAAAAAACAATATTAAGTCGTAAAGTATAACACTCTTTTAATCAAAAATAACGTGCAACAATCCTGACCTGTGTTGGCCATTCCGTGTAATCAATCGTTTTTTGGCGAAATTGGTTGACAGTGGTATAAGTTTGAAAAGCGTATACGCTTTGCATATTTTCAAAGTGCTGATCTTTAATAATTTTGAGCTATAATACAAAAACTATTATTAAATAAGCTTAAATGTCTTTTTTTATTTTTTTCACTTTTAAATGGAATGGAAATTGATCAAAAAAAAACACCCAGTTATTTAATGTATAAAAGTGTTTGATTACTTCCCACAGTACATATTTAGACCATGAGTAGGTTTATTTATAGCAAGAATATATGACATAAGAGAATATACAACTGTCACTAAATTTTTGAACAAACTTTAGCTGGAAAAGTCGGACTTTCAAACTATTATGCGACTTATTACGCAAAAATCCGCAATTTTCCGCTAGTTCTCCCGCACAACGGTTTTTAACGCTGTGTTAGTTACGTGTTGGATGTGCGCCGCCAAACTGCCAATAGCCGCTAAACCGCCGCCATTTAAAAACTAAGGTTTTATTTCAGTTATATGCAATGGAATAATTTTAATATCATATTTACGTCTTTAAACAATTTTTTATAGTACAAAAAACTGTTAATCTTTTTTTATTCCACAAAACAATTGAAAACAAAACCGAGTTGTTTTTCTTCACGGAGATGTCCATTTTAGAAAGTAGCTAAGCAGACTATAGCCTTTTGCGCAATGGGGCAATTTGCTCCAGCAGCATACCTATCAATATAAAAACAGTTACCAATTTTCAGCGCGCATTGGGCGCACTTTTCAGCGCGCAATATAGGCTTACTCGGTTTTACTCCACTTTTTTTAAGGTTAAGCCAATGCGTTCCTAAGCCTAAGCGAAGTTTAAACTCAACCTAAACTTTAACAAATAGCTGCGCGAAGAAAGTTTAGGTTGTTTTTTCGGCTTTGCTTAGGCTTAGTAACGCGTAAACTTAACCTTAAAAAAGGCGAGTAAAACCGAGTTTATATTTATAACACATTTTTATAAATTGTAAAGTTAGAAAAATAAACTATGAATTAGTCAAAACCGTCTTATTATAAATTTTTTTTACTTTAACGCCTTAGTTCCAAAATGGCAGCAGTTTGGCGGCAGATTTGGCGGCGCACATCCAACACGTGTGTTAGTTTTTTTGCAGTAAAAAATGTTCGACTTTCTTTGCACACAATGCTGCTTTTTCTTACTGCTTTTATTTTTGCCCAACAAAAAAAGACGGAGTTGTGAATGTTCGACTTTTCTAGTAAAATTTTGTTCTCAAATTTAGTGTAAACTCTAACATTCCCTTGTGTTATATATTTATACTAAAGCTTCGCACTACAGGTAGAGCAGACATACACATGGAGTCTTCGCACTGCGGGAACGCAGGTACGCACGCACGCACCACGACACTACACCACAGTTAAACCACATATACACACATTTTAGAATCTACTTTTTTGCATTTTGCAAATTATAAACATATCTAATGAATTTTTGTGCGCTATGCTTTATAATTTAAAGTATTGTTACATCCAAAATTAGTACCTGGTGAATTAGTTGTCCAACCATACTAAAATTTGTTATAAAAAATTTATTTTACTGAATTTTCTTAAAATTTTGAAAATTAAGAATAAACGTTTGCCTATAATAATAAATGTTAGCCATTTAAACTTTAAAAAAATGTATTATCACGATGGTCAAACCTTCCCATTTAAACGGGAGTTGTTCACTGTTAAATATGTTCACAAAATTATGATGTTATAGAATCACTTTAAGCCAAGTAGCAGTTAGGAAAATAATGGAGTTCTCTCATTCATTGGAGATCAATTTTTACCCAAGCGCTAATTGGCTAAAACAGCTCCTCCCACAGCTATTCCGACAGAGCAAATCATATATGACGTGATCACAAAAACTATATGACATTTTGAGGGTCCTTAAAATGTGATTATTATTATGGGTGGCGCGGGAGCGCCACGGCGCGATTTAGCCCCGCGGCGCCGCGCCAACCATAATTTGAGAACGTGGATAAATTTTGAAATTCATGTTCATCTTCTTCTTCTTCTTCTTTTTATTATTATTATTATTATTATTATTATTCTAACGCTCAATTCTTAAAATCGATATTCCTTCTTCGTTACTAATAGACTATTTCGACATAAGGCGTTTTACACAGTAAAATTCCAATACACATTAGGCCGAAAGTTGAATTTAAAATAATATATAAATGAAAACTTCTATTAATTTTTGCAGTGTAAAATAACTTGTAAACACTAAAGAAAAAATATAAATTTGATTGGATTTGTAATAATGTAGTTATTAATGTTTAATTTCGTAAAAACGCGAACATAAAAAATAAAATTACGAAAGTAGGATTTTACTCGATAATCAAGGTCGGGAGTTCGAATCCCAATGAACTTCTTTTTTTCATTTCTTGTACCGGGACGTATAATTTTTTTATTTAGTTTTTTTAGTGGTAGATAGAATATAGCTGCATAATACTTACTTGGTGTTTTTTTTTGGAAAAATTATTTTCCGGAAGATTTTTTACATATAAAATCCACAACAATAATGAAAAACAATATTTCGTGGAAGATTTTTAATTAAAAAATCAACCATACTATTATATTAAAAGAAATTAAACGATAGACTCCAAAAAGCTTTTTACATTACAGACTTTGGTTTTAATTGTTTTGTGTCTATAGAAAAATATCTACATTCAAAAATTTAGTATCTACATCAATCACTAGCAGATCTATTTTCTTTCTTATTTTATTAATACCATATCAATAATCAATTAATTGATTTTTTTAAAATAACTAAAAAGATCTGTTTTTTTTATTTAAATTCAATTTTTAATAAGTTTAAATGAAATTTTGATAAGTTTAAAATTCCCTTGATACAAAAAATGGAAAAGGAACTTCATTGGGGTTCGAAATCCAGACCTTGCAGTCTAAAGCCGACCGCCTCAAACCACTAGACCATCAGACCATCTGACGCAACAGAGTAAAATCCTAGTTATATATGCGGTACTCGGTATGATCGTAATTTTTTTTTATGTCTCGCATTTTTACCAAATTAAACATTAATAACTACATTATTACAAATCCAATCAAATTCATATTTTGCCTTTAGTGTTTACACGTTATTTTACACTGCAAAAGTAATAGAATTTTTCATTTAAATATTATTTTAATTTCAACTTTCGGCCTAATGTGTATCGGAATTTTACTGTGTAAAACGCCTTATGTCGAAATAGTCTATTGATCAAAAATAAACATAGGCTCATTGGAAAGAAGAAAAAATTACGCAACTTTCTTAGGAGCCACTTTTTTTCATTTAGGTCCTTGTTATCGATTCATTGATTAAAATAAAGAATTGAAAAAATAGACAAATACAAACTCCTAATCGCACAATAACAGCCTTTTGCCAACAATAAGGATTTTACAGAACAGACAACGAACAACCCCTCATAGAAACGGCTCAAAAAAGCAGAAGACGGTGCTCGGTTATAATTGTTGGTGGAAACCGAACCAGTTTCCAGTGCCATCTACTTCAACTCCGCGGAAAACGGCGAAAACAACCAAGTACTTTTTTTAACTCTTGCATTACTGATGACATAATTAATTTAAAGTTTTATTAAAAAAATAATAATAAGCATCGGTGGCGCGGGAACGCCACGCGGCGGTTTGGCCCCACAGCACCGTGCAAACTATAATTATAGAACGTTGGGAAATATTTTTGTAATTTATGTTCATCTTCTTCTATTTATTATTATAATTCTAACGCTCATTATCTTAAAATCAATATTTTTCATCGTTCACGCGGCGATTTAACTCTGCGATACCGCATCAAATATAATCAGAGAATCTAGATAAAATTTGTAATTTATGTTCATAATCTTCTTTTTCTAATTTATTTATTCCAAAAAAATAATTACAATCATTGCTGGCGCGGGAGCGCCCTCTGCGATTTAGCCTCACGGCACCGCGACAACTATAACTAGAGCACCTGGTAAATTTTAAAATTTATGTTTACCACCTTTTTCTTATTATTATTATTTATATTTCAAAAAACACAATTCCAATCAGCGGTGGTGCGGGGTGCCACACTTCAATTTAGCCCACCGCACCGCGGCAACTATACTTAGAGAACCTGGGTAAATTTTGTAATTCATGTTCATCATCTGCTTATTATTATTATTTTTATTTTAAAAATCATAATTGCAATCATTGGTGCACGCCATCGCACAAACTATATTTAGAAAACGTAGGTAAACTTTGTTTGGAGCGCCACTGCACCGCACTAACTATAATTAAACAACGTGGGTAAATTTTGTAATTTAAATTCATCCTCTTCTTCCTATTATTATTTTTAATTTTTATTATAAATGAATTATCGGTGGCGCGGGAGCGCCACACGGAGACTAAGCCCCACGTCACGGCGTAAACTACAATTAAAGAACGTGGGTAGATTTAGTGTTATGTTCTTCTTCTCCTTATTATTAATATATTATTTTTCAAACGCTTATATCTTAAAACCAGTATTCCTCCCTCGTTACTGATTTATCAAAAAAAGAACAAAAAACATGGGTTCTTTGAAAATCGTAGAATATTGCGCAATAATTCTTAGAAACTACTTTTTATTGATAAATAATATGTGTTCTATTGATAATATTAAAACTGTTAAAAAAGTATATCTAGGCAACGAAATGTCATTGCGCAGTTAAAACTATAGTTTATTAGGCTATTTTTTAATTTAATTAAAAAAAGTGGTGGACTAGCCTTAAAAAATGCTCTAAAAATAGAGCAGGAAAAAGAGGCGATTTTTTCCTGGGCGTATGTTTAGACAGAAAAGATGTGGACTAGTCTGAGATGGATATTATGTGGGCTATAGCAAATTTGCATTTAGTTTGGGCAGCTGCTCACTGAATAAAAATTTCTACCATATGAATAATGATTCGTTTATACATTGATCTAATCACACAGCACTGTTGCATTTTTTTAGTCTGATAAAATGTCAATTGAAAAAATCATAGTCACATCAATCTTTAACAAGTGCGAAATTGTCACTTTTTCAAATTTATAGTTGTTTCTTATACATACAAATATAGCCTTCTTATTAAAAAAGTGGCGATTTCGCCCTTGCCAAAGATTGCTGTGAGTATGATTTTTTCAGTTGACATTTCATCAGACTAAAAAATGAGCATTTTTTAAGGCTAGTTATTATTAGTACTTTAAATGAAAACAAAAAGTATTTATTTAAAAATAAGAAATAGACTCATAATTTTGTGTCATTAAATTATCATGGTCATACTATAGAAGCAATGAATTGTTTACCGTGGAAAAGTAAGTGTTAAGTTTGGCATTGTCTAGAAGCCAATCTGGATATCCAACCATGTCAATTAAACTGTTAAACTAAAAACAGTTTTTGTTAAAATCATAAATGTAGCCTAAATCAAAAAGTACAGATAGAAATACACTTTGTCTGAAATTTAGCTAAGCGTGCGTATGCGCGTGTGAATGTGTGAGCATGCATGCATTGTATTATGGGTGGCATGCATGCGTGTGGGAATACAATATATGTAGGGATGCATGCGTAGCGGTATGGATGGCATGGATGGATGTGCAAATATTTGGGCAGGCATGCGTTGCGGTATAGATGGCATGCACCCTGTGCGAATCTGTGTGCAAATGTGTGTCCATGCTTTGCAGTATGAGCGGCTAATTAATTTCAAAATTAGCCATTCATGTGATACTAATTAATTTAAAAAACATTGCAAACAATATTACAGTTACTTTTAATCCAAAATGCATTAAAAGCGGAGAACACTATGCAAGTTTTCTGCACTTTTAATGCAAAATTTTAATATCTTTACTATTTTCTTACCTTGGCAGAAGCCTGTTTTTTAGTCGCTGAATCCATCCAGTTGTAAGTGCTGATTTTATTTGCTGCGATGTTTTTCATCATATTAAATATTGATTGAACCTAAAACTGATTTTAAAAACAGATTAAGCTAGCTTTATAAACATTATTTTAATTTTTGAACAGTATAAAATTATAATACTTAGATTTTAAAAAAAGTTACTAAAAAATATATTTTTATATTTAATTAGAGTTTACTTGATTTTTGGAAACAGAAACAAAATGATCTTGCGCAAACAACGAACTTAGAAGATACGGAAGGTTTCTTTTGATTTCAATTACACACCAATTGTATTGTCCTAAAAATACAAATATTTGTATTAAGTATTAAGACGCAGAATATTGTTTAGATTAATAACCAATGTTATATATTTTCAAACCAAACAAAGTAATTTTTGATTTAAAAATCTAAAAAAAACAACGTCTTAAACAAAATCATTTCTTTCTTATATTTTAAAACTTTTATTATCATTAAATAAATCTATATTACTTCACAAAACATATACATGATGCATTAGTAAGATAAAACGTTTTTAGATGTAAAGCTTAGGTTAAAATATATTTTTGCGAATTAAAAAATTAAAAAACTTAACAAATCGTATTTTTTTTACAATACGCTAATATACTATTTGTGTTAAAATAAAATACCAAAGTTTAAAATCAAAATGCAAGTGTTTATGTAGTTACAAAGATGTAAAACACAAATGTATGCTTATAATACAACAAAAAATGCTACTAAATTTTTTACCTGTAAAGTATACATATCCGTCGTACTTTATCAGAGCCCAAACTCGATTAAGATGAATATAATCCCATCCCATGTCGGCTAAATATTGTTGCGAAAGTTTCCACATAATGTAGTTGTTAATTTGCCTGTAAAGTGTGATTAAAACTGTAATGCTAATTTATATTATTTCGTGACCTAGAAATACTTTATAATAATATTGTTTAATTATAATTATTTTTTATTTAAAAAAAATGACTTTAAAAAAATATGTCAAAACCTTAAAAAACACTAGTTATAATAATACATTTTTTTGCTGAATTTTTTTGGTGTGAAAAAACATTTCAACATAAAATGGCTTCTGTTGCAGCCAGCCAACTTTAAAGAAAACCTGGTAAAAATTTTATTCCACTCTATTAAAGTTTTTTTATATTTTTAACCTAAAAATATCAACAAAAAAACAAAATCCGCCTTAATTTCGGCCACCTTTTAGGTTAAAAAAAACAAAAACAAAAGCCTAAAACACAAAAAAGCGATTACATAACCCAAAATTATCAACTTTAAGGATAAACAAGACGTTAAAAAAGTTAGGGAGTTTTATAATTCCGCACCAATTCTTGCCTATCTTTGATGTTTTATATCTGACTGCATTCCACCGCGCAAGAAAATAACCTGAGTGTTTTTACATCAATTTAATAATTTTGGAGAAATTCCCATACCGGTTTATTGATAGTTCAAACTTAGTCAATTGGGAGTTGGATTGTTCCAGCCCGCACAGATGTTTCTTATCAATGCATCCCTCTGCCAAATGAAACAACCTGACATTTTTACTGTGTTTTAATTTACTTTCACAACTTTTGAAGCATTGGTACTCTATATCGTAATAAGTCGTGGGTTGAGTGGGGAAACCCAATTGACATTGATATTTACTATATTCATTATATGACTGCATCCTTCCGCTAAGAAAATAACCTGATTTTTTAATGTGTTTCTATATTATTTTTGAGAAATTCCTTCCGGTCTATTCATAATTTAATAGAACCTAGTAAATTATGTGCTATGTAACCCCACCGGTACACATGATGGTGCAAATTGTGTTAATTAGGTTCTTTCATGTGAATTTTAGGGTGGCCGAAATTCACGGAATCTTAAAATGCGCAGTTAGTTAAACGCTTTGCAAAGTGATTTTGAAGAAAATATTAAAACGTGAAAATTAAAAATTTTGAGCCTTAAATAGAAGTTATTTTATAAGGTTACAGAGTGCTTCGTTTTAAATTTGATGCAGTTTAAAAAACACAAGGCAAAAATGCAGAAAATCACAGAAAATTCACTTTTTGTATGAAAATGTTGATAATCCAGAATAACACAAATAAAAAAATTTTACAAAACCATATACAAAACCATATTATTCAATATTTATTCAGTTACTTTTGTGCTAGTATTTTGGATTTTAAAAATAAGTAATTTTTTAACACCCTAAATTGGTGGCTGAAATTAAGTCCTGAACGAAATTAAGTCAGATACCCTACCGATTGTATATATTAATGTTTTTATAAATTAATTAGGTTAATTGAAACTATATTATAGGCAAATAAAATCTAGCTCTAACCTCGATAATTGCAATATTGAATCAACTATTTAACAACAAAACTATTAAAATTTATTAACAAAAGCAGTTTAATTATAAAGATCAAAACCCGTATTTAAATAATTATTTATCAAATTTTTCAATTTGGCATTAAAATCCAAATTTCGTAAGGTCTAAAGTTGGTAAATATTTTTATATTTTGTAATAAAGGGGAATTTAAAAAAAAATCTTGCGTTCTTATTTGTTTTTTAACACGTCATAACCGCACATGATCCTATCATGTCTGCATACTAATTTTCGACCTCAGCTAGATATAATTCAACCATAAACTTTAAAAAAATCAGCTTAATAAATATTAGACAAACTAATAAGCTTTATAAATATGCACGTGTATTTCAAGGTAGTACGCGGCAAAACTTTACGAGCTTGGAAAAAAATTAACCGAAAAATAAATTAAGTTTTAAATTATCATGACGCGTCTGTAATCAAACAATTTTCCACTCATGACAGTCATAATTTTTTTATTTAGCTCACTCTTGTGAGAAAAACGCTTGCGTTGTGTCTATTATTAAACTAAAACCATTTTCCACCTTGGAGTGAGTGAAGTGATCATATCTGCTATTTGTTTCAGATAATCGGCTTCGTGCAAATGAATAACGGTGTTTTCGTTAAAGTTTGTTCCGGAGAAATAGTAGGATAATAAATCAGTCCACTTCACCTAAAACCCTTTTAAAATTATGTTAAAGTAAACAAAATATATAGTAAAAATAATAATATTATTTTCATTATATAATTCTATATAATTATAATAAAATACATTTGATATAAAATTTTAATTTTAATAATAAAATTTGTTTAAAACTTCGTTTTAATTTTAATAATAAAATTTGTTTAAAACTTCGTTTTCTCACTAAAAGTTTATCTCAAATAAAAAAGATTTTTTTTTAAATTAAGAGACTATAAATTCAGTTTCCTAAGTTTCTTGTTGATTATTTTATTTATTTTTATTTATTTAATTATCAGATAACAGAATTAATATTATACTAAGCATAGTCTATGCATAGTTTAATTCTACTGTTTTCATCATATCATTATTTCTTTTCCTTTTTTTCTATTTTTCTATCTTTTTTTCTTTTTTTTATTTTTTTTTCATCAACAACATCAATTCTGCGACTTAATTGTCGCCGATATGAAATACAAATTTAACAAGATATCAACGAGCATAGCTATCTGATATGACTTTAAAGGCTCAATAAGAGCTCTTATTTAAGTCAGTTTTAAAACTTTTCTTGAATGCATCAAAGCAATCGACAGTTACTTGAGTTATGGTGATTAATTTCTCAGATTATTCGGCAGAAATAATGGGTTACGCCGAAACAATGTTTCGGCATAAAACAATTAGTTTTATTTCATAAAAACGACTTTTATCTTTGAATAATTCTTAATGAGAGATGAAATTTTTTTTGTATTAGGGAAAATGAACTCGAGGGAATTCTGAGTCAAAAATCAAGAAATTGAAGCCTTAAGTCGGGAACTTTGAGCAATAAATGAAGAAGTTGAAACCAAAATTAAAGTTGCAAAACATATACCTAAATCTAAGCCTAAGCCTAAACCTAAGCCCAAGATAATTTTTTATTCAAGGCTCCAAGTTTCAAATTTTCTCAACTCCAAGTTTCAAAAAATTTTTGACGGCCCCAAATTTCCTACTTACAGCTTTAGAAGCATATTACCATTTATTTTGGTTACAATGTATATTTGTAATAATTTAACAGAATTTAATATTTAATTATTTGTTGTATTTTTATTAATAACTTATTTAATATTGGGCTTACAGTTCCTGGGAAGTTTTTGTCCATATATGATGCTTTTTGATGAGTTTGAGAAGGATCATAAATTGGTATAGTGTTATGGGTGATCTAAAACAATTTGTAAATAAAAAAGTTGTATAACTTTGTCATTTGATATACAGTAAATTATTTTTTATCAATTTTCTTTGACTTTCAGCATACTAAAGTTAAATATTTTGATTGCGAACACAAAGTACCATTTTCAAAGCACACCTACTTAACACAGCTTAAGTGTACGACCTTAAAAACAATGATTGGGCGAGTCACCAAAACCGTGTTAGGTGCTTTGTTCGCACTTTGTTAAAATACCTACAATTTTTCAAATAATTTTACGTAAAAATTTGATTTGCTTTGTTTTTGCTACCTAAAATAAATAATTCTTGTGTGCTTAGTTTTAGGGAAATTACTATATAAAATGAGAATTTAAATGAAACGACTTTAAATAGAAATTAATTATCGGCTTGTATTAAAAACACATGAATAATATTTTAAAGTATTAAAAATTGACTGTTTTCTCACAGACAAACAACAAATAGGTATCATGGAATTTTTAAGAAAAAATAGAAAAATAAAAAAAAATTAACAAAAACTTTTAACACGGTCGTGGTTAGCACGCAGTTAACATGCTTATAGTGGACGACTCTTGGTAAATCGTACCTCGTAAAACTTGGGGATGGTCAAAACTTTAGATCTTTTTTATTAAATTTAAAGCTAAAAATCTCCAAACACATACGTATAGGCAAGTTAAACACCTAAAAAGCTAAAAACGATGAACCCACTACAATTGCGGTTAACCAGGGACTCCTCCTAAAAATACGTTCTATGTAGTACAAATGTACCTATTTTACAAAAAAAAAAGCTAAGAAAAAGGTATTTGTGTCCTTGGGATACTTTTCATAAATTTTCAGCCGCCTATGGCATATTTTTTACGTTAAAAACTTCTTGAAAAATACTGTTAAATGATTTGGCACGTGCCAAGATAGTAGCCTAGCGAAAATAATAGCTAACGTTGGTAGTTTAGCTTTTTTAATGGAATATATCACTTCATAAATTTTATTTACAATCCGTGATTAAAAACGAGATGTTACAAAAATAAGCAATAACTTACATTTGCTATCATAGTCTCAACAAAATATATATCAGCAGCTACGTCATTAAGTATTTGTTGATTGGGCGAAATATTCCCGTCACGCCACAGCAATTGGACAAAACCTTTGATAAAATTTAAATAGCCAGTAAGATGTTTCAACTAAAATGCACAACTGTTCATTTCATAAAAAATAAAAATCATTTCAAATTTTAAGCATAAAACATTACTTAAATTAAAAAATTATGTTATGTAAAAAGGAAGTTTGTTCCGCCATTATATTATTAGAGGTATAATATGATTTTTTAGGGGGGAGGGAAAGATTTTTGTTTCAATATAATTATTAGAATTAGTTTTTTACGTAAAAACTCAATTCACACGGTTATCAATTACAAAATAATGCAAAGTTTCCGATTATTTTTTATAGGTAAAATACCCGGAGCTGCCAACGTAGACGTGGTTGATTTTTCGCCTTTATTAATTACTATCGTATATTAAATCGACGCAACAATTTAACGGGGTTAATCATTTAAAGCTTTCCCGGCCGTTGGTCCTCACCCGCCGAAAAAAAAATCGCGCGCAAGTTATACTGTGTAAATGTAAATGATTTTACTATTTTACAATACGAAAAAAAGTTGGAACAGTATCGAGACATGGTTTCTGCTGCCATTGCGTGAATTAGTTGATTTTGTGGACGAAAAACAATTTTGGGCATTTACTGGTGGTTACAGAAGGGCGAAAATTTCAGCCTTGACAATTTTACCAATAGACAATTTTAAAGTGGAGCGAAGTTGATTTGTGCAATTAAAGACAGTTAGTTGTATTATTGTTGTGGTATTATATTATTATTATTTTGTTGCCTTGTTATGTTTTACCACTGTATGTTCTCGTAAGTAGGCATGTGACCTGTGCAGGAACACACACATATCATTTATAAGATTTCTGCCGTACTTTATACGTGCAGCAGTTTTTATACTGTACGTGCCAGAGCTTTACACTTTATACGCGCAGCATCCATTTTCTAGAGTAAATAAACTTGGAGTTAAAAACAAAACACAAAAATATTCAGTACTGTAAATTTCCATAAATTTTTCAATATTTGGTAAAATAAATTGTTTAATTTTTTTGGACAACAAAACTGGAACCCGTACAAAAAAAAAACAATAAATGAATGAAACAAGACTTAATTTCCTTACGCTGTTTGAAAAATTTCCTAGAAATAATCCATCGCACTTAACAAAAAGGTGCAATCTTCTAAAATGATTGGGTTTGTGATTAGTGTGATTTTTAATAAGTCAAGTAAAATTGATTTTAAAAAATTCCCAGTGTTTCCAACTTTCCATTTTAATTTGTCCAATATTCGTCACATCAGGATTTTAAGAACACTCAAAATGTCATAGTATTCGTGATCACGTCATATATGTTTTGTTTTGTGAAAATGGTTGTGGGAGAAGCTGTTTTAGCCAATTAGCGCTTAGGAAAAAATTGATCTCCAATGAATGAGAGATCTCCATTTTTTTCCTAAGCGCTAATTGGCTAACAGTGATTCTATATTGTCATAAGTCTGAAGATATTCAATACTGAACAACTTTCGTTTAAATGGGAGGGTTTTTGACCTTCATGACTTTTTTCCAAAATAATCCATGTGTTTTATTAATCCGCTATTGTAATGAGTAAAAACGGGGTGTAATGTTTGATTTCGAAGTGCAATGAACATTTATACCATTTTATACGTTTAACTTAATACGGGTTTTTATATCATTTTGTTTTTTGAGAATTCTCAGTAATAATAATTGCAATGTATGAATAAAAATAGTAATGATTATGTAACTACGTACATAGTAAAAAGACTGAATAAACTAAGAAACAATGGCTTTAAAACTTTTTTATTAGCATATAATTTATGCTGCATTAGTATAGTCAAAAATAAAAACTTACAGTAGCTGTATTGTTAACTAAATAGTCACTCCGTCTCGCCATTGTTAAAGATGCAATATTAAGCTAAAATTAGGTTTTTCGAATATACTAATAGTATTCCATCCTTCGAGGCATTGCAATCGACCAAAGGAATAATTTGCATACGATGTGGTTTAATTTAGCATGATAATAATGTTCAATTTACACAAATAAAAGAGTTTTGAAGTTTTTTTAAAACAAGTATAAAGTGTCCTTTCAAGAACTAAAATAACTCATAATGAAAAAAAAGCCAATTTTAGAATTTTTGCAGATTTTCTTTTTGTTTATTCAAATTTAGTTTTTTTAAAGCTCAACGAATGTATAAACCAATTTTAGATTTCAACTAGCAGTTAGAAGATTTTACTTTATAAATTGATAGCTCAATTTATTTTTTAAAGAGCTATGGTCGTTTGAATTTATGCTTTTATTTTTCCTGCGCAGTTATTTCTGATTAAATTAGTCCCGGGTTATTTTTTTAAATAAAAATCGACAGAGCTCATTTCAAAAATTGTGCACTGTGATTTTATTTAAGAATGATCCGTTGGGATTTTTGAAATTTTTTTAATGCTGGCGGGAAGCATTAATATCCGGGTTAACAAAAATTACCATAACGCAAAGTTTAGTTTTGAGCAGCGCTGACTGACTGGAGGGACTCTCCCCTCCGTTTTAAACCATTAGGGGCTAATACAATGTAAGTTGCCTCTGATAACTATTTATGGTGCAATACTATAAACGGACCTTTGTCATAAACAAATTTTTTTGAAAACAAATAATATTTTTATTACCTGTATCATGTATTCATGAGCTTTTTTCCCTGGATCACTGCTGTCCCAATCAGGGGCTACGTTCACTTTAAAAAAGGGGCTTGTACCGTAATCTTTATGGACAACTTGTAGTACTTGGTTTATTTTAGTTTTTGTCCAAGATTGAGAACTAAATGTTCCGGGTAAAGCGTACCATCCCCCTAAAATTGGTTTTGTTTCCATTAAGTTCTTGGCTAAAGATTAATTTATATATTAAAGTAATGTTTATCAAGTTTTGTACTGAAATTATCACATTCTATTAAGAAGTAAACTACCATACTATGATTTTAGTAAAAAAAAACTTTTAAATAGTCTTGTTTAATTGTAAAATAATACATTCCTTAAATTAAGAATAAATGCTAAAGACACATAAAAACAAAAATACAGACTCTTGGCGGGATCGAACCACCGACCTTCGGTTTACAAGACCGACGCTCTAACCACTGAGCTAAAGAGCCACCTGTTTACTCTGGTAAAAAGGCTTGTAATAATAGCTCATATTAAAACGCATTTCAAGAGATTTTAAAAGCTTCACATATGACAAATGTCGTTTGTTTTCAATCCATTTAGCATTAGCAGTTCACATACAAAATATAGCTTTAAAAATGAATTGCTCTTACCCAAGCTGGAAACTAAACTAATAAAAGGACTTCCTCCTCTAGCAGTGCGGTAGTAATCGTCTTTACAAGATTGAAAAAATATCTAAACACAAAAAAACATTATGAAGATTTCTTGTATTTATATGGATTTCAAAACAAAATGTTAGTTTTAAATTCAAAGCAATATTTAGTCAAAAAATAAAAACAAATAATTTTTTAGTGTGTCAGAAATTTTTTTGCGTTTGAATGGTAAATAATTTTTAGGTGCTACACAGTCATTTATTACATTGGTCACGTTAAAAAATAAAGTTTTTTGGTATTAATTTGAATATTCAAGGTTTGTGAAATTAAGAAAATAACAAAACAAATTCTTCCATTGAAACAACCATAAAGAATACGACAATTTAATATTTGCTGTTGAAAAAAGAACTTCATGGGTGCTTTCAGAGAGCGTTTAACCGATGTAAAGTATCTAAATATGTTAGCAACCGTATTTGAGCAATGCTAATTAATTAACTAGTTCAAGTCTTGTCTTGTAAGCGGCGGTAGTTAAGATTATCTTTGAAATTTGCATATACGTCATGATCGACCGCACAATTTGTCAGATCACAAAATCGTGATTATCAATCGATTCTCCGTTGTCAGTTATATATATATATATATATATATTTGTTAAAAGACTAGCAAACTTAACACCTGTGTTTTGGCTGTGTTTAACGGTATAAGCTTGCAAACTGTAAATCCCATTTACCTCGACCGCACAAATGTCAAATAAAAAAAACCTCGCTACCAATCGATTCTCCGTTACAAGTTGTATCTATGTTCTGAATTTCAAGTCATATAGATTTTTTTTCGGCCGAGTTATAATATAAATGATTTAAATAAAATGTGCATATACGTTATGATCTACCGCACAATTTCTCATATGACAAAATCGTGATTATTTATCAATGTTTCGTTGTCAGTTGTATCTACGTTCCGAATTTCAAATCATATAGATTTTATTCGGCCGAGTTATAATTGTTTTAAATAAAATTTGCATATACGTCATGAGCGACCGCACAATTTGTCAGATCACAAAATCGTGAATATCAATCGATTCTCCGTTTTCAGTTGTATTTATGTTCCGAATTTCAAGTCATACGTTCCCACGGCCGCCGGAATTATGTGCAATGCTATATGTGACCCAAATAGGCAAATTTCGTGGGACAGAGCTGGTGGGACAGAGCTGGTGGTCTATTTTAGAGGTACTGAACGTTTTTCATTCCATTCAATAGCGTTTGGTTAATGCTAAATCCCAAGTAAATTAAAATTTACAATAAAAACAATTTAACAATTGTGAATACAGAAAATTTTACTTAAGACATCTAATTATTTCTCTAGCTTACCCTTGTAGTAATTGGAGCCGTTTTTTAATTAAATTAAAAAATGAAAATGATTCCATTATAGTGGGCTTCAAGAAATATATGCAAGATCATGATATATTATGCGAGATGAAATATAGTTCAAGAAATATATGCGAGATTCAAGAAATATATGCAAAATATTTTAAAAATTATTTTCAAAAAACAAAAATTAGAAAAAACCTATGCTACCTTTAGCTTTTTCTCGGCGGAAGTGTCAGAATAATCTTTGACAGGATTTTCCAGGGAAGTTTTTAGCTTGTCGTCGGTCTGATCTTGGATGGTTGATTGTACTGTGACAGTGCTAAAAATTTATAATTTTTTCCTCGTTAATACAGTAGAATAAGCCGCAATTCGTACAAAAATATATGCGACTGTGACTGATTTTAAATTTCAAACAGCACCCTATTAACTACACAATGAGTCACAGTCACGTGTATTTTATAATTACTGTGGCTCCTTTTGCTGCAGTGACGACGATTTACATTTGCTGAGTAGCGATCGCGATTTGAAAAACACATAGCTGTATACATTTACACCGTATATCTTCTAAATAAAAAAGTGACGTATGATTTACTCTGTAGTGAAGGAAGTTGCATCTTTGTTTGGAAAAAAACCCTCAACACGGCAGCACACAAATTTAGCAAAAACTTTATTTTGAGATACATAGTTTTGTTTTCAATCTATGAAACTATTAAGAAATAAGCTGAATGCTTTTATTTTCAATCTAATTAAAACGTACCTCCACCAGTTCTTTTGGGGATGGACGGAAGCGAAGCCCCCGCAGGAATATTGGTAAAAATCGTCGCAGGGGTCGGCCGATGCGTTCATGGTGTCTAGGAAATAGGCGGCTTCCGACAAGCAATCCGGACTAGTGCAAAGATTGGGGTAGACAGTTTTATCTTTCAGGCGTCCGATCACGATTCCCAACACGATTACTGTAATCAGTGCTAAAAGAAAAACGGAGCAAACATTTTTTTATTGCATCGTCAGTTTTACAGTGAGTTTTTAAAACTTGTAAGACTTCAATAATATTGTAAGAGCTTATGGCCAATATGCTCTGATTTGTATGTGTAAACAATATACAATGGATTGGTATATGATTATAATTATAAATAAAATCTTAACAAAATGACTAGTATCGTCATGATTGCTTCTTTAGGAAAACAAACTATTACGAAAATAAACATTTTAACGATGAAACAAAACTAATTCCAGCGGCCGTGGGCCGCCGGATATTATCTTCAGATGAATAATTAAGTAAGTAAGTGAGTAAGTAAGTGAGTAAGTAAGTGAGTAAGTAAGTGAGTAAGTAAGTGAGTAAGTGAGTCAGTAAGCAAGTGAGTAACTTCCTAACGCTTTCTTTGATTTTGAATAACTCGGCCGAATCAACTCTATAAATTGAAATTTGGAACATATATACAAATGACAACGGAGAATCGATTGATAATCACAATTTTGTGATCTAACAATTTGTGCGGTCAATAACGACGTATGCAAATTTTATTTAAAACAATTATAACTCGGCCGAATAAAATTTATATGACTTAAAATTCGGAACATAGATACAACGGAGAATTGATTAATAATCACGATTTTGTGATCTGGTAGATTGTACGGTCGATCATGATGTATATGCAAATTTTATTTAATACAATTATAACTCAGCCGAATAAACTCTATATAAGTTGAAATTCGGAACATATATACAACTGACAATGGAGAATCGACTGATGATCACGATTTTGTGATCTGAAAAATTGTGCGGTCGATCATGACGTATGCAAATTTTATTTAAAACAATTATAACTCGGCCGAATAAAATTTATATGACTTGAAATTCGGAACATGGATACAACTGACAACGAAGAATTGATTAATAATCACGATTTTGTGATTTGACAATTTGTGCGGTCGATAATTACGTATATGCCAATTTTATTTAAAACAATTACAACTCGGCCGAATCAACTCTATATAAGTTGAAATTTAGAACATATATACAACTGACAACGGAAAATCGATTGATAATTACGATTTTGTGATTTGTCAAATTTTGCGGTCAATCATGACGTATCCAAATTAATCAAATTAATTTTATTTAAAACAATTATAACCTGGCCAAATAAAATCTATATGACTTGAAATTACGAACATAGATACAACTGACAATGGGGAATTTATTGATAATCACGATTTTGTGATTTGATAAATTGTGCGGTCGATCATGACGTATATGCAAATTATATTTAAAACAATTATAACTCGGCCGAATCAACTCTATATAAATTGAAATTTAGAACATATATACAACTGACAACTCAGAATGGATTGATAATCACGATTTTGTGATATGACAAATTGTGCGGTCGATCATGACGTATATGCAAATTTTATTTAAAACAATTATAACTCGGCCAAATAAAATCTATATGACTTGAAATTCCGAACATAGATACAACTGACCACGGAGAATCGATTGCTAATCACCATTTTGTGATCCAATAAATGGTGCTGTCATTCATGACATATATGCAAATTTTATTTAAAACATTTATAACTTGGCCGAAGATAATTCATATGACTTGAAATTCAAAACATAGATAGAACTTGTAACGGGGAATCGATCGGTAGCGATGTCATTTGATTTGACATTTGTGCATTTGACGAGGTAAATGGGATTTACAATTAGCAAGGTTATACCGTGAAGCACAGCCAAAAACACGGGTGTTAAGTTTGCTGTTTTTTTAACGAACATATACACAACTGACAACGGAGAATCGATTGATAATCACAATTTTGTGATCTGACAAATTGTGCCGTCGATCATGACGTATATGCAAATTTAAAAAGTAATCTTAAGGGCCCCCGGTAACAAGACAAGACTTGAACTAGTTTTTGTATTTAAGTTGATTTTTGCCCGATTATGCTTTTTAAAGCTTTTTGATTAAAAAGAATAAAAACACGCATGCAGGATCATTAAACCGCTAATTCATTTTTAAAAATGGTTTCTCCATTTGAAACGCGATATTAATAAAAAAAAAAGATCAAAAGATTTTATCCCATTTTGAAAAAACAGTGCCGCCGAAAGTATTTAGCTTTGTTTTAAATATAGGTGTATCAAAAATGTGTTTGTGAAAAAACGGGTTCTTAAGCCCGGTTCATAGTTCATCCGCACTAATTACGCACTAAATAAAAAAAGTTTTTTTGGTGATCTAAATGCATTTCTAAAGTTTTAAAAAGTGTTCATTTTTCACGTTACCTTTAAGTGAAGTAAAAAAATATGGGAAAAATAAAAAAAAACTATGTACCTTTAAACATTGTCATACTTGGCTCATACTTCGTCCTCAATGTGTCCAAAGGACAATTTTGACAAAGCAAAATTCATTGTCCTTTAGACAGTCTACCGGACGTTTAAAGGACAGTCCAACATGTCAAAAACGCAAGTTGACATATTTTGGCTTACGTTTTGGACACGTGGACTGTCCTTTGGACTGTCCAAAGGACAGTTTTATTTTGTCAAAAATCTCCTTTGCACATTTTGGACGAAGTATGAACTGGGCTTAAGATTACCCAAAAACAAACTTTTAATTTTTTTCTTTAAAATCTTTTTGACAAAATGTTAACCGGGTCTTAGTTTTAGTCTTGTTTTGTAATGTTTTTTATACTAAAATTGTTTTTTTCCATGTTTTCACAGCTCTATCGACCCCAAAATATTTTATACTAATAAAATACTTTATTGTCTACTATAACCATGGGTTAAAATTGACTTATAAGATTTGGAAAACTAAAATTACGATGCCAAACTTACCTAAAATGACTCCGGTGACGAGTAAAGAGACTAATACTAATTTGTTATCCCCTGTTTTGGACAGTAGCGTCGGCATTTGAGGTCGACTAAAACTGGGCATCGGCGGGAAAAGACCTCTGGGGGGAAAGGCGGTTCCGAATCGTTTGGAAATTTCCTCCGGTTCGTCCGCTTTTTTCTTCTCTTCCGATTCATTTGTATCGTTTTCCAAGTTTATATTATCTTCCGCAGGCGCCGTCATTGGAAATCGTACTTCTAAGTGATTTTATTATGTGAATTTAATTCGTAAACTGAGATTGAGTTCTATGTATTTATTTAGTGAATAAAAAGGAACATGACAATAAAAATCATTTTGGAATCAGGTTTTTTGTCAATAGCTGGGGTTACAAAATTGTTTGATTGGTTTTGACTCCATTTTTTAATGATTTAACGACGATTCCACATCCCCTATTTTTGTTCGGTTTAAGATTTAAAAAGAATGTTAAATTAAGCGGCACAAATCATGAGTATCCTATCTATATTTGTAAACAGAATAAGGGCAATGCAAAATTTACTGTATTAGCAATACAGTCACTGCGTGACTTTAAATTAGCTATTCATGATCGAAAAAAAATTGGCCCTGATTATAATTTGTATTTTATATCAACTAACCAACTTTATCGGAGCTCCGAGCTTCGGAGCAGAGCTCCGCTTTAAGAAGCTTGGGAACTCCGCCCTATTTTTTATTAATTTCATGAATAATTAAAAAATGATGGTACAGATTAGATTTTAAAAATAAAATTCTTTCCAAAATTTATTTAAAACAATAATAATATTCCTACAAATACAAATAGAGTACATAGTTAAAAATGTATTTCAAGCTAAGCTTCAAAGTGTTAATTCAAAGGAGCGCAGCTTTGGAACTCTCTCCACTTTAAATGGTTGTACATTACTAATATCAACATGCGTAAATATCTCAAAAGCGATATTTATAATTCAATATCAGTAAATCTTTGTATTGAAAATATAATGGAGATCTATTTTTTGATGATTTTAGTCGTGGCCCACATAGTATAATTTATTGGTGTTGTTTCAAACATTAAACTATTTCCCTAATATTTTCGGCTTAGGGTCGATGGAACGGAGGGAACTTGGAGCCAAAAATAAACATCGTTGAAACCTATTCCTAAGCCTAAGCAAAGCCTAAAAAAGATAAAAAATTTTCCGGCGGTTCCAAGATTCCAAGGTTCCAAGGTTCCCTACTTACGGCTCTAAAGACCCCGTACCACTTTTTCTATATTACACGCATTAAATTTATTACATAATGCTAATTTTTAATGCTCTAACAGGTAAATACGATATAATTTTTTTATAAAATATCTCTTGATATTGATGCAAAAGAGAAAAGTGTAAAGCTTGATATTGTAGAAAAGTGTAAAACTTATTTTGTACTTTTCGAAAATATTTTCCGAAAATTGTGTAAAAAACCGTTAAAAACCAAATTTTATTTTTAAGGTTGTTATTACATTTGTTAAATCTTAGGTAATAACAAGATCTAATAACAGATAATAACAACAAAAAAATATAGTTTAGTCATTTAATTTTATAAATTAAATGACTAAAGTCCAGTGTAAATTTTGAGATTTTATATCAGCTCAAATTATTCTATAATATATGGGCTTTTGATTTAATCATTTTTAATTATTTCGCCTTTTCCATACCAAAACCAAGTACTCTAATTTTAAATATTTTAAAAACTTTTAAACATTAATAAACGAACTTAAAAACAAAAATATTTTTTAAAATATTACAATTTTTTTGTAATGCCCACAGTAATGCTTTAGACTGAATAGCAAGGAACAGCGCGGTACGGTATTTTATTTTATTTTAAAAACCAAATTTTATTTTTAAGGTTGTTATTACATTTGTTAAATCTTAGGTAATAACAAGATTTAATAACAGATAATAACAACAAAAAATATAGTTTAGTCATTTAATTTTATAAATTAAATGACTAAAGTCCAGTGTAAATTTTGAGATTTTATATCAGCTCAAATTATTCTATAATATATGGGCTTTTGATTTAATCATTTTTAATTATTTCGCCTTTTCCATACCAAAACCAAGTACTCTAATTTTAAATATTTTAAAAACTTTTAAACATTAATAAACGAACTTAAAAACAAAAATATTTTTTAAAATATTACAATTTTTTTGTAATGCCCACAGTAATGCTTTAGACTGAATAGCAAGGAACAGCGCGGTACGGTATTTTATCGCGTTATTGTTTTAGGTTATTAAACACTTTGAAGATCCAAGTACAGGAGTTGTTTGCGTTTGTATAGTGCGGAATATCATCGATATGAAGACTGAAATATTTATGTCAACAAAACGAAAAATGTTTTCCAGGGCAAAATAGTTATATACCAGAAATAAACAAGACAAATTTAAGTTTCCTAAAAATAGAAAATACCATTCCGTTTGATCTGTATTTTTATATAAATATAATTTAAATACGAAAAAAAAATTTTATAGTATTATCGCTGGAAAATTAGTATAAAGTTAAAAAATAAACAAAAAAATTTGTTCCAATTTCTATATCTATTAAAAAAGTCAAACAAAAAAAACATAAAAATTAAATTACAATATGAATGCATCATGATAATGCATATTTGCTTGCAACAAAAATCCTATAAATTTAGCTATTTTATGTGCAAAATCAAGAAGTTATATGCTTTTAAAAGGGTTTTTTCCAAACTTTCATAATGTGATTGTCCATTAAGGGTTGGTTTTACAATAACAAAAATTTTGATTCTCAGTGGTGTTAAACAATAGACGCGTAGTTTTGTGTAAAAAATTTTTTCGGTCTGTTTAAAACCTAATTGCCGGTTGTTTTGAACTTTGTCATTGTCATTTGTAATTTTTAAAAATTACGATCATAAACTTAATTATTTTGTGACGTTTTTTTATATTGCACAATTTTATTTTTTATTGTATATTTGGAAATCAAAACTACTTATAAGTATAAAAGAGAAAAAATCTGTTTAGGCGTAATGTTTAGTTTATATTTCAATTAAATTTATATTCAGGTCACTTCAAGCTAAAACTAAAGGTAAACCCAACGTGGCTGCAACAGTTGTTCGTTAGATTAAAAAATGCCCCACATTAAGTAACCATTTAAATCACGAGAATCTGACGTCACTTTATCAGCCAATTAGATTCGATTTAATACCGAGTATTTGTTTGACAAAGTGACGTCAGATTCTTGTGATTTGAGTGGTTACTTAATGGGGGGGGGTTTTTTAATCCAACGAACAACTGTTGCAGCCACGTTGGATTTACATTTAGGCCCAAGTAAAAACTAGTTCAAGTCTTGTCTTGTAACCGGCGGCCGTTAAGATTTTTTTGAATTTGCATATATGCCATGATCGACCGCACAATTTTCCAAATCATAAAATCCTGATTATCAATACATTCCCCGCTGTCAGTTATATATATGTTCGTTAAAAGACCAGCAAACTTAAGACCCATGTTATTCGCTGTGGTTCACGGTATAAGCTTGCTAACTGTAAATCCCTTTTACCTCGTCAAATGCACAAATGTATCCATTTACCTTTACCGCACAAAAAAACATCAAAAAACATCGCTACCAATCGATTCTCCGTTACAAGTTCTATCTATGTTCCGAATTTCAATTCATGTAGATTTTATTCGGTCAAGTTATAATTGTTTTAAATAAAAATTGCATACACGTCATGATCGACCGCACAACTGGTCAGATTACAAAATCTGGATTATCAATCGATTTTTCATTGTCAGTTTTATCTATGTTCCGATTTTCAAGTCATATAGATTTTTTTCGGCCGAGTTATAATTGTTTTAATTAAAATTTGCATACGTTATGATTGACCGCACAATTTTTCAGATCACAAAATGGGGATAATAAATCGATTCTCCATTGTCAGTTGTATCTATGTTCCGATTTTCAACTCATATAGATTTTTTTCGGCCAAGTTATAATTGTTTTAATAAAATTTGCATTCGTCATGATTAACCGCACAATTTGTCAGATTACAAAATCGGGATTATCAATCGATTCTCCGTTGTCAGTTGTATATATGTTCCAAATATCAACTTATATAAAGTCGATTCGGCCAAGTTATAGGGTATCTGACTTAATTTCGGCCAGGCCTTAATTTCGGCCACCAATTTAGGGTGTTAAGAAATTGGCTTATTTTTAAAACACAAAAAAACTAGCACAAAAGTAACTGGATTATTGTTGAATAAAGTGTTTTTGCAAAAGTTTTTTATTTTTGTTATTTTTCATTATTAAAATTTTCATACAAAAAGTGATTTTTTTGTGATTTTTTTAATTTTTGTTTTGTGTTTAAACTGCATCAAATTTAGAACGAAGCACTATATAACCTTAAAATATCTTCTATTTAAAGCTTAAAGTTGTTAATTTTCATGTTTTGATATTTTCTTCGAAATCACTTTGCAACGCGTTTAACTAACTGCGCATTTTAAGATTCCGTTAATTTCGGCCACCTTAAAATTTAGATGAAAGAACCTGCCGTTTTTTGCTGTTTTTAATTATTATTGTACTACTATACTTATAAAGAATTTTTTTGCTCGTTTGACTTTTTTTGACGTTTTTTAAGCCAAAAATAATAATTCAACAAAAAATACAGGTTATTAAAACTTGTTTTTTTAAGGTTTTGACATAATTATTTTAAGTCTTGCTAATAACTATTAAAGTTTGCAAACGGGAAAAATTAAGTTATATGTACCAAGAAGAATACCTAAGGATAAATCTGCAACCTTTAAAAAATTTTATTGTTCGTTTTAGCAATTGTTATAGCCAGTTTTTTCTAGGTGGCCGAAGTTAATGGCTCGAGCCTTAATTTCGGCCACTATAAAAAACAACTTTAAACCTTCACTGATCTTTAAGTGTAACATAAATTTTAAAATTTTGCACTGGAATAACAAAAATAGCTATCGTTAATTTTTAGACCAAATTTTGGGTCGATTGGAAAAACCAGAAAAAACTTATCAAAAGAAATAAAAAAGGTGGCCGAAATTAAGTCAGTTACCCTAAAAGTTTTAAATAAAATTTGCATATACGTCATGATCGACCGCACAGTTTGTCAGATCACAAAATTGTGATTATTAATCAATTCTACGTTGTCAGTTGTATCTATGTTCCGAATTTCAAGTCGTATAAATTTTATTCGGCCAAGTTATAATTGTTTTAAATAAAATTTGCATATACGTCATGATCGACCGCACAATTTGTCAAATCACAAAATCGTGATTATTAATCTATTCTTAGTTGTCAGTTGTATCTATGTTCCGAATTTCAAGTCATACAGATTTTATTCGGCCGAATTATAATTGTTTTAAATAAAATTTGCATACGTCATGATCGACCGCGCAAATTGTCAAATCACAAATTCGTGATTATCAATCGATTCTCCGTTGTCAGTTGTATATATGTTTCAAATTTCAACTTATATAAAGGTGATTCTGCCGAGTTATTCAAAATCAAAGAAAGCGTTAGGAAGTTACTCACTTACTCACTTACGTACTCATCTGAATATAATACCCGGCGGCTCACGGCCGCCGGAATTAGTTGAATGTTCTGCTGACCCCGGTTTGGCCACCGCAGTTGTTTCAAGGCCAGTCCCACATGACTTTGTTCTTGGTTTGGTGCGCGATACTGAAAAAATCTAGAACCTTAAAACTATCAATGTAATAAAATTATTTTTTAATTA
This sequence comes from Microlaimidae sp. YZB2_3, assembly GCA_030248175.1. Lineage (NCBI taxonomy): Eukaryota > Metazoa > Nematoda > Chromadorea > Desmodorida > Microlaimidae > Microlaimidae sp. YZB2_3. The sequence continues at coordinate 29,100 of JASAMX010012712.1, forward strand.
TTCTTAGTAAGATGTTAAAAAACTTTGAAAAAGTTTTCAAAGGCAAGCCAGACGTGGTTTCTCTATTTGTTAAACCACTAAATATAGGAGAGCCATGTAATTAATTAAATTGAAAAAATTTAGCCTGACTTGTATCAACCAATTAAATTCATAAACAAATAGAAATTTATTTCTGATTGGGTGATATAAGTAAGTGGGGGGTTAATTGTTTGAATTAATTGGTTACTTCATGGCAAATGGCACCCTATTTTTATTTTCTGAGCAAATAAACCATTTACTTTTTTTGCTTTAAGTTGAGTTTGCACTTAATTTCTGTTGTTCTAAACTTTTAGTTTTCCTGTAGTTTATTGAATTCAAGCCAATTTTTTTGGAAAAAAATCGATCCAGAAGCAGAGTATATAGTAATATTTTCCCAAGAATAATCAATGGGATGATTTTATTTTAGTAATCCTTAGTTTAACCATTCTAGTATTTTTGCCCCTTCCAAATTCTTACTGGGTAAGACTCTGTTTAATTAATTTTTTTTTGTATTTTTGCCCGACCACGATAGAGTTTGTTATTCCTATTGTGTAAAATAATTTATAACGTAAACGACAAAAACGGGTAACCATTTTCCTGGCTTATGCACTTATAAGCTTTTTTCGAGTAATCTTTACCCTAGGTAACCCTCTTCAGTGAGTTTTATTTGGTTCTGTGGGAATCAAAGCGACAAGAGCTAAAATTGGGGCGTAGCCAACCGAGTGCCGCGCTGTTGAAGAATTGATTTTTTTGTCCAGCGCTCATTGGGTGAAAGTGATTCAATAGCGTCATAATTTTGTGGATGATTTTATCAAGTCCTGACGACGTTCGTTTAAATGGGAAGTTTGCGGACAACGAAGGGCTTTTTTGCTGTTGATTGAGACGAAGTTATATTTGGTGAAGTAAATGTCACGGGTCCATATAAAAACCCCATGGACAAATTCCCCATAGGCCAAAATCCCCATCAACGTTACAAAATCCCCATAAGGTGATGTAAATTCCCCATAAATATAATGCGTTTGCAATATTTCCTTTAAATTTTGACACTTGGAAAATACAACAAAATTTTATCATGATAAAATTTAGCTTGGTTTTAGGGCTTTGCTTAGGCTTCGGAAAAAAATAAAACATTTTTAATGCTTTTATGATTAAAACTTAGTTTATTAACACATTTTAGTTTGCAAACGCATTTCTGATTCTATGGGGAATTTGCACTACGTTATGGAGATTTTTACCATGGGGATTTTACACTACTTTTATGGGGATTTTGCACTACTTTTATGGGGATTTTGCACGTCACCAATGTCACGTCTAGTTTTGTAAAAATGAATTACGTTTGAAAATTTTTTGTCAATATTTTATTAAAGCTTTCTTTCTCGAGTAGTTGATCATGTGATTTGTGTTGTTGTTCAACGTTATAAAGCAAAAGAGTAAACTCTCTTAGAAAAAAATGTGCAAAATAATGTTCACGATAGCGGCACGTTATGGTTATTGTTAACCCTGCAAAGTATATAACAAGAATAAACGTGCAAATGGCATCTTGCACTGATTAGTTTGCAACATGTAAATTATTTTGCATAAGCTTCTAATTGCTGAAATGCTATGAATATTTCCGATTTTTACGCACGTTTTACTCTACAATGCTATTTTAAGCGCATGTTATGTTTTGTTACAAATTTTGAATAAATGTATGTTAAATTTGTGTAATATTGTATCAAATTTATTTCTCCCCGCTGGTTTTCATTTGTAAAAATCCAATACTTTATGCAAGCTTATCCATATAAACTCAAAAATTTTTATATTTATTTAATTTTAAAATTCCACATTTAAATAAAAAACCCAACATTTTCCATAGTTTTAAGGAAGGAAATGCAAAAAATAAAGCGTGTTCTGGCCAAATTTAAGTAATTATATTAAAACTTATATATAGGTTTTAAAGTCGTAAATAAGAAAACTTTAAGTCGACTCAAAATTATTGTAATCCGGAGCCTTAAAGGAAAAATTGAGAGATTGGCCATAAAGCTTACTCTTAAATTATTAGGTTCAAATTTATGTAATCAGTGTTAACAATTTTAAATCGTGGGTTCAATTTACTTTTGGTTCCAAATTACCCTAATTAAAAATGCCACAGTAGAAGAAAAAAGTATAGTTATTCAGCGTTAATAAAAAAAATTTTAAATAATAATTAAAAGTGCTAAAAAAACACGAACACTAAAAATATATAAAAACGAATCAAACCTAATTTGATCTCCGGCTCCGTTTATTGTGAGCAACCAATGTTATTTTTTAAGTAAACATTGCGTTATTAGCATCGTTTGTTCAATTAATGGAAATTTTCAAACTATATTCGTCTTAAAATCCTTTTTATTATTTTGTTTTACCGAAGGTTTATAGTCTATTAAAAGTATGGGTCCTGTTATGCAGCGTTTATACCAAGATACGATTAGAAAAAACGGTCGTTTTTAAACCCGTTTAAAAAATTTGTTTACTTTATTAAAAAAGTATTTGACTTTAATAGAAAAAACTTCTTAGATTGATTACAATTTATTATAATTATTTTTCCCCAATACATATATTAAATTGAAAAGGAACCGCTTCACTAGAATTTATTTTTTATATTTAAAATAAACTATTTCTATATAGTATAAAAACCGGACGAATTAAGCTGAAATCAAAAGTATTATTGAGATTTTTGTGTTTATCGCACCAGTTTCATCAAAAAAGTTTTAACGGGTGAGCGCTTATGTTCATATGAAATTCGCATCAAATAAAATAAAAAATTCATGAGTGATTTTTCTTTATATTTTGTATCGAAGAAATTATTTTGTTATTTTTACGAATAATATAAGGATTTTTATTTTGTTTATCCAACTTAATTAGACTAATAAATGAATCTCGCCTAGTTGTTTATCAATAGATAAACTCTCAAAACGATAATATTTTTTAATGTTTATAAAAAAAGTAATGAAATATAATTTTAGTCGCAACCAATATGCCCTCTTCTGCGAATTTTGGCAAATATTTTTGTTTCCTATTTGTATTATTTTTTGAATAAATCCGATAGTGTTAAAAAATTGTACTATAGGTAAATTTAAGCTAACGGTTTAAAATTAAAAATTAAATATCCTATTTTAACAATTATTTATCATTATAACGCATTTTTAAAAGAACCATTAATTTTTTAACGGTTAAAGTCATTAATTATTGTATATTTTGAGAAAAGGCAGAATTTCAACAAATTCTTCTTTTCAATTCGTTTTTTTACACTTAAACCGCACAATTGTGAATGCTCCTCTTATATCCCTCATACGATTATACAAAGGCAGCCAAATATAATTCAACAGAAAATCAAAATTGGGCGACCTCGATAACTTGCAGTATTGATTCGACTATTTAACAAAAAAAGAAGTAAAAATTTTAAGCAAAAACAGTTTAATATTAAAGATTTAGCTACATACGCTTTTTTAAAAATTATTTACCAAATTACTTAATTTAGAACAAAAATTAATTTTTTTAAGCGGATAAAATTGACTTTTAAAATAATTTGGTATATTTCATAAAAAACGGGATATAAAAAACATTTGATTTTCTTTTAAAAATTAAGCAAATTGGTTTTTGATAAATCGAAGCAGCATAATTTTAATTGGGCCTCTCATGTTTCTTATACAATTTTATGAGGTCTACTAGAAAATTCAATTAAAAACTAATAAATAATAAAGCAAAAGCAAATGACTTTTGTGGTAAGCTAGACACTATCATAAATCTAAATAAAAAGAAATTATTTTATAAAAAAATTAACTAGGAAAAATGATTTTATTTTTAAGACATTCATCATTTTCACAAAAATTCTTTATTCCTTTTTTGTTGCGCAAATTAAATTTTGTTTTTATTTGGTTATGAAACTTAAAAATCATTTGAATTGTGGCCGATTATTTTTTTAATTTTAAGATTTTCTGTTGTAAAAATTTCCCAGTATTTTGCAAAAAATTTCCAACAATTATAAATATCAAGACCAACAAACATAAAAAAATCTTTTGCCAGAAAATTTTTTATATCCTGGAGAGTTTAAATCATACTGACGATAACATTTTATAATATACTGAGATAAATAAAAAAATCAACTGCCGATTTTTAAACTTGATATTTTTAACTTCTTGACAGTTATGAGAGTTTTTTTATAGAAATATTCAGATGTTCATTAAAATATTTATTTATTTCTAAATCTTTTAAAAACTTTAAATCTTTAAATTGGCAGTTAATCGGAGGAAGAAACAAAAATCTGTGTAGCAATTACTGTAGAGTAGAGTGCATTTAAAAAGCCTTTGAATTTGGTAAAACAGCCTTTGAATTCGGTAAAAAAATTTGATTTATTTTAAAAGACAGCTTTTAACCTGCCTTCATCCCAAATTTTTTAACATACAACCTTCCTTCCACCTGCTTCCCACCCGCCTCCTATCAGCTTACATTTTTAAAATACCTGGTTATCTGCTCCTTTTACTTGAGATCCAAGATCTGAGTTGCTTCCCACTTCCTTTCAAATATGTCAATACTTAAGCTTAAAACGCAGCCACTTGCGCCTTACCTGCTTGGAGGCAGTTCTAGCTCCCTCCACTTTACCTACATTATACCTGCCTTCAAGTTATTTGTTCCTGCCTGATACTTCTCTCTATTTTCCCTTTTTTTCCCGCCTGAACGGAATTTACTACCTATTACTGCCTCAAATCTGCCGGAAGCAGATCGTAAAGGCGTTCATGGCTTTTAAAAATCAATTGTCCTGTTTCACCAGTGTTGTTATCTCTGGCAGAATTTTATTTATTTATAATAATACCAAATAAAATACTGATATTTCATCAATTTTAGATCTGCTTAAAAAGTAATCAATAAACTCAACCTCCCTACAGAAATATATTATTGAAAGTGTGGTTTTGAAATAAACATATTATTAGGATTTCTACTGAATGCAAGCTGTCAACCCTTTTATTTTATTTTCTCGCTGGTTTTATTTTCAAAATTGTACACCTTAAATAGAAGCTGAATCAGTAAATCAGTATATAGCGTATTTATTTTTTTACAATAAAATATGTTGGTAATATATTTGTTATGTATTTGAGTGTCAGAATTTGCGTTAGTTTTGTAAGAAATTTTAACTTATTTATTCATGCATTTATTACAAGTTTTTTCTGATATTTTTTATCTATATTTTATTATCTTTAAATTAAATGTCGAGGCTGTGGCGCAGTGACAGATCTTACGTCTTGCATACTGAAGGTTCCTGGATCGAGTCCCGACTGGGACACGCTATATTTTGATAATGTTGCCTGTTAATATTGTTATACGTAGTATTTGGTTACGAAAAAAGTGCTGAGTAACATCGGACTTGCGTATCCTGCTTTATGCGAAATAAAGAAACCTTTAACCTTTTATACTTTAATTTTACATGTTTCTCTTCCTCTGACCCAATTTTTACAATTTAGGCAATTTGCATCTTTGGACTAGTTCACACCGGAGTGACAAATGACAACGTGTTCCGCGCGCGTTTATGCCGTCTTTCGCTGCGGTGTGAAAACGGTGTTACCTGTCACTTGTCACTGGTGTGAACGCGTTGTCACTTTTTAATTGTCGCTCCTAAATTTCACTTCTCCTTTACTGTCAATTCTTTTTTTTCTTCTCATAAATCATTTTACTTAAAGGTACTTCATAATTATTAAATTTGTCGATTTAAATAAATAAATAGTCTCCAAGTTTTCTTTATAAATAAATTTACTTTTTTTATTTAAATTCAAATAATTGCGATTTATAGGCACCTTGCACTGGAACTTGGTTTATACATGAAGTATGCAATATACATAAGCGTCACCATAATGGATAATTACCGTATCTCCTACTTATCTTTCGTAGTATGCAGATCAAACGATCGAAAGCGCGCGAAATTTCAGTTGATCCGTCAGATCAACCGATCGGTTTATCTGCATACTACGAAAGATAAGTAGGAGATACGGTAATTATCCATTATGGTGACGCTTATGTATATTGCATACTTCATGTATAAACAGAGTTCCAGTGCAAGGTGCCTATTACAAAAATATAATAAAACAATTAAAGACAGTAATTATAGGCAAATAAAATCTGGCTGACCGCGATATTTGCAGTATTGAATCGACTATTTAACAACAAAAACATTCAAAATTTTTTACTAAAGCGGGTTAATAACAGTGATTAAAAACTGTATTTAATAATTATATTATCAAATTATTTAATTTGAAACCTAAATGCAAAATTTTTAAGGGCTAAAGTTGGTTAATTTATGTATATTTTGTGAAAAGGTGGAATAAAAAAAATAGTGTTTTTATTTGTTTTTAAAAAAAAACACGTCATTACCGCACAGTTTTAATTGGTCCCCTCATGTCTGCATTCTAATTTTCAGCGTCAGCCCGATATAATTCAACCATAGGACGATTACACGTCCTAAGTGGGACCACTGTCCATTCTTTTGAAAAAAAGCCTTAATTAAAAACACTCAATTGTTCTAACAAGGCCGAACCCTGATTAAGACGAGCCCTATAATTAAGGCAGTAAATTGTGTTCGAGCAATATGAAGTCGCCTATTGTTTGTTTTTTATGTAATTGTGAGTGAAGTTTAGTAAATTTGAGGCCGAATAAATCGGGGTTTTACACAAAAAATTCCAAAAATTGAAGAGTAAAAAAAGGAAGGGAATGCAAGCCTCGGAGGCGGTGAATTGGGAAAAAACTTTGGATTTGAATTTAAATAAACCTGAAGAGAGAGGGGCTGGGATGGCATTAAATTGGTCAAAGTGGCCAGAGGGTTAAAATGGTCGTAGCAAAATGTCCATATTATATTCCTTTGAAGTTTGACAGACGTTTTTTCTAGTTTAATATGCAAATTTAGCAAGCGCATTGTTCATGTTTATTGGACAGTAATAAGGTTGGACTTGGACGTGTCAAGTTTTTTTTTCATTTTTTTCCGTTTTTTTATACTGAACTTTACATAAGTGCATTTTTTATGAATTTATTTTTTAACATATATGTTTTCTAAAAGCTTTTATTTGCTTTGTTAAAATCAATTATTTTAATTATTATAATAAAAGTGCGATCATGTAGTATGTTATGTTTTCCGTGGTGCTATTTTGGACAAACATTTTGGATTGGCATTAATCAAAACTTTAGTTATCAGTTAATCCAGTATTTTTTCACAATTTCTGATTTTCTTTATTTCAAATAATTCATTTGTATATATTTTAGGATTACAGCTTGAACATGACAGAGCTAAAAAATATGCAGCTCTAAAGTTTAATTTTTCAACATTTTATTTATTTTTAAAACATTCAATCCAAGTCTCAAAATTCGTTTTTAAAAGTATATATACTTTTGATTCATTGTTTAATATTACATTTTTATAATATTTCCACGCAAATAGTTTTTCATAAACTTTACATTATTTTTATTAGTTTTGTGTTAAGATACCTTTACTGGGCATAAATAAATTAGTAAGTAATTAAATTTATATTTTATATTTCATTTTTCGTCTTTATATATATGTCTGTCACGTACTCTGCAAAAAATCCGATATTCACTAATGCTGATTTTAAAATATCATTTTTAATCATATAGAAAACTGGTTTAAGATAACAAAATTACTTTTGAGTAACAATGAATAAAATAATATTTGATTAAGAACTTGGGAGCACAGTAAATTTATTCTTGTGTATGGGTTTTTTATTATAATAGACTTACAAAACAATTAAAATATATAAAATATTTTTAACTGATACTTGCTTCCAAAATTCGTAGCAGAAAAAAAATTTTAAAAGCTTTCGTTAAAACTAAATATACCTAATCAATATTTTTTCTAATTGAAAATTCCGTCATAGTCAATAATTAGCTTTTAAAGGATTTTAGTTTTGAGTAAAATGTACTGGCTAGAATTTTTGTTTTTGCATATAAACTTGTCGTTAATAAATTTAACTAGATCACTTTGATATTTTAAAAATAAGGTTATTTTAAAATTTCAACAAAACAAAAAATTTTGGAAAAGTCAACACAACAGAAAGCGTACATTTATGCCAATATTTTAATTTCATACTTCGCATTTTATTTTATATCGAAATTCAATTGGAGACAATTCGCTCCCAGGGCAATTCACTCCTTGGACGGTTCTCTCTCTGCCCAATTTCCTCGCGGGATTTTTTATAAACGTACTTTTTACAAAGCAGTTTATTCCGGACAATTCGCTCCCTGCACAATTCGCTACCAGAACAATTCCTTCCCTGGGCAGTTCGCTCTCTGTGCTACTCATTTTTTAGCCATTGTATTTCCTTGCGCTTCATTTCTAGTTCGCTATGTTTTTTAATAAGCGTAATTTCTATAAAGCTTACTTTTCTTGAGAACAATTTGTTTTCTCACAATGAATTCCGGGTTTAAAATTTGGTATAAATTTTAAATTTAAGTTTAATTTTTCATTTGTTTCAATTCCGAAAAATATTTTATGAATGCTGCCGTTTAAAAATATATTGTTTACTTGCGGTTTTACAATTGGTTTTGTTTAATGTTATTCTGATATTACTATACTATTTAAAAACTAAAGTTTCTTTTTAAAAAAAAAGCGAAGTACATATAAAAAAGATTTTGCTTCCTGATATCATAACCTTCGTATAAATTATAAATTTTCTGTTTATAAGAAAGTTCTAAAAAAACAGTACACATCAAACAAAACCATATTGAATCGCGAAGCCTTTTTCAAAACTAATTGGCAAAACTAATTCAAAACTACAGGCACTCCTGTTGTAATGGCATACTCTTCATTTTAATTAATGGCGTAACTTAATTTTATCGCAAATTAAAATGGAATTGTTTATTCACACGAATAGATAAACCATTTCAGTCTCGAGAATTGACACAAAACGTGCCATTATAATGGCATAAATCAGAAAGGTGACCTATTTCAATATAAAATTTTGAAGGTATACCATTGTAGTGGCATAAACCAAACCGGTGCCAATTTTATACACGAGTTTCACATTCTTCGGTTTACTATATATTTGAAATTGCCACGCATCACCTAGAGTTGTATTTTTTACATTATGGACGTGACAATAAACGTTTGATAACGGCAGCAATAGGTGTTTCTGAACAAAAAGCCCCGTCTTTAAATAAAATCTGTATATTATGACAATTTTTGACGCAAGAGCAGACGGAAAGGGTTAAAATACGATTTTTTAGTTAAGTTTTTATAATTTAAGCTTTCTTTCCAATTGAACGTAAAATTCGCAAAAAAGTGTTTAGAATTTTTTAGACTATAGATGATAACTTCTAGTCAAGAATGCACTGCCTTCTTTTCAACGATTACGGTTAGAACAACTGTATTTCAAATAACTGAAATGTGCCAATAAAACTTACATGGACTTCGACGTAAACTATCAATTATTTGAATATAAAAGCTCAAAATGACGGGGGTGATCCGGCTCCGAGCGCCGTCCATACGAGCACGAGCGCCCTCTCTGCGAGCATTTTTCAGTGCATTTATGTGGATTTTAACGGGAATATTTCTGGGCATTCCGCTGAACTCTGTACTAATCGATATGGCAGGACCTTCTTTTCGCAACTTTGAGCAGCAGATGAAACAGCAGATGAGCAATTTCACGGTACTAATTTTGTTGCACCTCAATTTATAAGAAACTTCAAATGGCGGGTAAAATTAGCGATATGCGGGTACGTGTTTTGCTTTGTGAGAATCAAAGTGGCAGGAGCTAAAAATGGAGCGTGGCTATCCGTGGAGCGCTGCGTTTATTGGAGAATCACGTTTTTCGCTCAGCGCTCATTGGCTGAAAATGATTCTTTGGCGTCATAATTCTTTTGAAATCTCGAACACTGAAAAAAGTTTGTTGAAATACATAAGACGTTTTGGCAAACTTCTGACATATTAAATAAGTCAATAACTTGGAGCGGAAAAAACTGTGTAATAAACCTTGGACTCACAAAATTGGAACTTGGATCAGTAATCTATTAAAAAAATATACACTTATGATTAAAGTTGTTAAATCTAAAAATAAACCAATTTCCTATTTCATGCGGCAAGCTCTTTACTTACTACTTTTCTGTTTACCTCGTACAAGCTCAGCATACACTTTATAAGGAAAAATATTATTTATTCCAAAAAATTCTGTACAAAAAAATTGCTTATAGGAAGTGATTATATCTTACAAACAAATATATCTCATCGCCATAATTTTGTTTAAAAACCACAATGTTGAACAATAGTTGATAAAAATTTAACCAAATTACAGCAAATTACTAATAAAAAAAGTAGGAAAAGCAGGAAAAACCTTGTTAAGATAAGGTGAAAAGTAAGATGGAGGCGCAGAAATTAATCACTCGGAGACAGAAAAGAACGGATAGTTTTACTTCCTGTTTCATAGTATGGACAGTGAACCCCAAATATTTTGCTCTAGAGTTTCGCCCATTTAAAACGGAGGGAGCTTTGGAGCTCTACCCTTTAAACTCGTGTTAATTTATTTAATCTTTGAAAAAATAAATTATTTTAACAGTAATTTTTAAAACTGTTTTTTTTCGTTTTTAGTATATGTTTTGGAAAAAATAAGATTCCAGCATTTTTTATCGGATTAATTTTTATAAATTAGTACAAAAAGTTTCGAAACTCACGACCTCCTGTGGTGCTCCGGAACTTTAGGAGCATCACTAGAGAGACGTAAAACAGCTAAACCTGCCTTTGAATGGAAAACAGATAAAAAGAAGATAAAATATAAGTAAAAAATAAGTCTGCCAAAAATTTTTTGGAAGCAACTAAATAAATCTAAAAAATACCTATGCATTAGCGGGATACTATTAAAATTTACGGTACGGGATGTTTTGTCGGAAATAAAAAAAAGCATGGTTCGTATTATGGTAACTTGAATCGCAAAAATTGAAGCTTGTGCTTCTAGTTAGTTAGTCAGCTAGTTAGTTTAGGCTTAGGCTAAAAGTTGCGGTACAACTTTAAACTTGTCTTTGATTTTAAATAGTTTATTTTTTGGCAAAACCTTACTTTGTGCCCCAAACTCTTGTAACCTTTTTTTTAATATTTTTAATGGTTCAGGAGATAATATCTTTATTTTTTACTCAGTATTTTTTTCTTTGCTGCAAAAATTTTAAACTATAATTATAAAAATATATAAAAAAGGCGTACTACTTTTTGTTTTTTGATACTCGAATTGAAAATTTTAGCGAAGTATTTGTCGAGTTCCTAGTGTTTTAGTAAAGAAACATCGAGTGTAATTCCTTTTTTGCAAAACTCAGGTAAAAAGTGGTTGACAAACTTAGTTGCTATTTGAAAAAATACAAATTTAACT
>JASAMX010012713.1:0-23277 GCA_030248175.1 Microlaimidae sp. YZB2_3
TATTAAAAATAATTAAAACTATAATTAAAAAACGTGGGTAAATTTAGTATTATGTTCTTCTTCTCCTTATTATTAATATATTATTTTTCAAACGCTTTATCTTAAAACCAGTATTCCTCCCTCGTTGCTGATTTATCAAAAACATAAAAAAAAGAAAAACATGGGTTCCTTGTAAATAGTAGAAAATTGCGCAATACTTCTCAGGAACTACTTTTTTTGATAAATAATATATGTGCTATTGATAATATTAAAATTGTTAAAAAGTATATCTCGGCAACGGAATGAATATAAACATATTTCATTGTGCCGCTAAAACTACAGTTTATTAGGCTATTTTTTAATTTAATTCAAAAAAAGTGGTAGACTAGCCTTGAAAAATGCTCTAAGAATAAAACAGGAAAATGGGGCGATTTTTCCCTGCCGTATGTTTAGACAGAAAAGATGTGGACTAGTCTAAGATGGACATTATGTGGACTATAGGAAATTTGCCTTTGGTTTGGGCAGCTGCTCAATAAATAAAAATTTCTACCATATGATAATGATTTGTTAATACATTGATCTAATCACGCAGCACTGTTGCATTTTTTTAGTTTGATAAAATGTCAATTGAAAAAATCATACTCCAATCTTTGACAAGCGCGAAATCGCCACTTTTTCAAATTTATAGTTGTTTATTTCACAGACCAATATAACCTTCTAATTTTAAAAGTGGCTATTTTGGCGCTTGTCAAAGATTGCCGTGAGTATCATTTTTTCAATTGACATTTCATTAAGCTAAAAAAAAAACAAACAGTGCTGTGTAATTAGATTAATGTATAAAACAAATCATTACCATATATTAGAAATTTTTGTTTATTGAGCAGCTGCCCAAACCAAATGCAAATTTCCTATAGTCCACATAATGTCCATCTCAGACTAGTCCACATCTTTTCTGTATAAACATACGCCCGGGGAAAAATCGCCCCTTTTTCCTGCTCTATTCTTAGAGCATTTTTCAAGGCTAGTTTATTAATATATACTTTTTATTTAAAAATACAAGCGAAAAGTATACGTTTATTAATTTACAGCTGTAAATTAATTCCGATTATTTGTAGCAGAATATTGATTTTTATGTGCCCTCCTATATACATAAATAATATATATAGCTTTTTTGTTTTTGTTTTTTTTTTTTCAAAATGATATACATTTTTTGCTTATGAACTTTTGTCGCTTATTACTTTATTGGAAAATACGCACACGTTTCATGAGTTAATTTGTTTAGTGTTAATTATCTAAGTGTTTTCGTTTTAAGATAATTGATTTTAGCTAATTAAACGTTGATTTACTAAAACATAACTGTAATTAATAATATATTATTTGTATTATAGTTATGTTGCTTCTATGCAATTTTAGAAATAAATTCATACTCATCATTATTAGCACAACATTGATTCGGGTCGTCTGATCTTAAATTTAATAATAAATGATTTTTGCTTTCAAATGCGTTTTAAAAACAAAAAAAATTCTCTAAAATATTTAGTTTTTTTTTGCTTTCAGGTTTTTTCACGGCTTATTCAGATGGATGTATAGATAGATTTATTAAATTTCGGAGAAAATGACACGACGGTCGCAAAACAAGCCAGTCCTCAGACAGGACGGTCAGGAGTTTGTAAGTGATTTGCGACAGAAATTTACTGCTGCGACAAAAAGACTTGAAGCGTTTTTTTTATTTTTGTGAGTCCTTCCTGGAGTTGACGTGTGAAATAATTTTACTCGCTTGAATCAAAAAAAGGTTTATTGCTGTTTGGGTATGTTTAGTTGAATCATGGCGAGGTAAAATTTTTTGACTATTTTAGAAGGTAATGCTAAAAATAATGATTTAAGGTTGGTTCATACTTATGACAAAACGTCCTTTGGACGGACGAAAGTCCTTTGGACGGACAAAAGTCCTTTGGACTTTGTCTAAAGGACAAAATCTAAAGGACAAGTTGTTCATACTTTCTTGTCCTTTGGACTTTTTTTGGATTTTGTCCTTTGGACTTTGTCCAAAGGACATATTTTAAGTAGCGTTCATACTTCGCGCAAAAGAAAAAGTCAAAGGAGGTTTTGGCTTGTCAAAAGGACGTTTTGGCTTTTCTAAAATTGTCCTTTGGACTTTGTCTAAAGGACGTTTTGTCATAAGTATAAGCTAGCCATTAGAGAATGCACTCTGTTTGCACTTCTTAGTTACAGGAGAATATCAATAAATAGAAGAGAAACATTGTTTTAAATAGCTGTATATTGTACAATTGTACAGTTTACAAATTATACAAAGTTCTATTTGTAATACATGTTTTATTAAAAAAATTAGCTAGCTTTTATTTTAGAATTTACTCTTAAAGGTGCGGTGCGGAGTCAAAGTTTTGTCTTCAATTTTGATAATTTTCTGTGAAAACCTTACCCCTGCCCCCAATAGCCCACAAAAATTTTTTCAACAAAATATCTCCCGTGGTTCAGGAGTTATGAACCCTCAAAAATGGCGTTTTTCGACAATTCTGTACGTGACAGATTGATCAATGGGTATAATGATTTACGTTAGAAATTATACACTTAAAGAAAGAGGCTATTTTCTGCTTTAATTTGATACTTTGATCATTAACATTAGTGCATTATTTGTCGAAATATTCCGTTTACCGTACAAAAAACTCGCAACTTTTTCGTTAAAAACACCAAACGACGGCAGTGATTTTGTGAAGTTCGCCTAACTTTTAGTTCCTTCACTTCGTGTTTTTAGCAAAAAATCGAGAGTTTTTCGTACGAAAAACGTAATATCTCGATAAATACTGAACCAATCTTAACGATCAAGGTACCAAATTAAAGTAGAAAGTAGCCGCTTGCTTTGAATACATAATCGTAACTTAAATTGCGACATTCAATAAGCGACCTTTCACGTACAGAATTGTCAAAAAACGCCATTTTTTGTGGGTTCATAACTCCTGAACGACTGGAGATATTTGTTGAAAAAAAAATTTGTAGGCTATTGGATGCAGGGGTAAGGTTTTCTCAAAAAATTATCAAAATCGAAGACAAAAAGTTTGACTTTGCACCGCACCTTTAAAATGGATTAGTAAATTTAATGGAAAAAATCGCTTATTTAAATCTTTTGCCTTTTATTAAATTAAGTTGTTTTTACAAAATTTTTATTAATCAAAGGTCCTAAAAAATTTTTAGAACCTCTGTTTTACAAATAAAATAGGAATTTTTTCATAATTTTTCTTATGAATTTTAAAGATTTTTTGGTTGATTTTACTAGAATATTATTACTTGCAATTAAAAGTTAATATTGATTTTATATATATATATATATATATATATATATATATATATATATATATATATGTGTGTGTGTGTGTGTGTGTTCTGGGGTTGCATTTTGACGTGTGGTTAAAAGTTATCCCAAGATGAGAAGGGCCAAAACCTACCCCAAAACGGTAAAGAAAATCAACGACTAAGCTAAGCCTAAGCAAAACCTAAGTTAAGCCAAAGCAAAATCTAAGCTAAGCTTAAACTGTCTTAGCAAAACTTTAGTTTGAGAAAAACTCAAGCCTAAAGCCTAACCCTGAGCGAAACCTAAGTCTAAGCAAAAACTAAGCTAAGTCTTAGCCTAAGCAAAACCTCTAATATATTTGAAAAGAAGTAAAATTAGACTCCCCAGGTTATGAGCACAAAACTGTCAAAAAAATTTTTGGAGAAAGGGAAATAGTCCCATACATTTTTCAAACATTAATAAAAAACAAACTTATTTAATATTAAATAAATAAAATAATAAATTTTATAATAAAAATAATAAACTAACTTAATAATTAAACGATTTTTAATTAAAATGTAATTTTGTAATTTTTAATTCAAAAAAGCTTTATATAGTTTAAAACTAGTTTTTTTAGATTTAGAGTAAACATTACAAATCGAAAAACAAAAAATATTTTTAAGCATTTTTAGATAAAACTATCAATTATTAATAACTTGTTTCGACGCTTACACCAAGACAAGTTATTTGGACTAGCCCAAGGGGAGTACGTCATCATAAGCAAAATGTAAGCTAAGTCTAAGCCTAAACTCGAATGCCAAAAGGAAGTGACATTACTTAAACACTAACTGTTGTTGGATTAATGTCAGCGGTTCATTAAAAATCTATATATATTAATTTATATCTGAAATTGAAATTTATTGTGCACAAAGATATTAAAAAATCATGAAAAAATTACTTTCTGCTATAATATATGTTTTTTAACAATGTTTTTATATTAATATATTTATATAGAATGAATATTAGAAATTTTGTATAAGAATTTGGCCCATATTTGTATTATATAACACAATTGTACCGTATTTCTGACAAAAATAAACTTATTCTATTCTATTCTATCTTATGTAAATTACAAAATGAACTGACTCAGTTCGCTACGTTTAAATTAAAACTAAATTCAAAACATTCAATGTTTATTTTAGCTGTATTTTTTACCGACTTCAGGCCGCGTAATAAAAATAATTCAAAATACAATGGGCATTTCGGTTATTGTTTTTTATTTTTTTATAATTATTCTGCGCGTCGGATGTCGCGACCGCTCTGTCGCTTCTACAGTGCCGTTGGGTTTAAGCAAAACCTAAGCCTAAGCAAAATCTAAGCCTAAACAAAATCTAAGCTAAGCCTAAGCCTAAGCAAAAACTAAACTAAGCAAAACCTAACCCCTCTCCTGTAATTTTTGGGGTAGGTTTCGGCCTTCGGCTTCTGGGGCCTATTTCATAAAGACGTTTGTAAATTTTCATTTTACAAGTCTCCGCCTATTTTTTGTAAATTACATTATAAAGGATATACGACACGTCAAATATTGATCGGTCAGCGGAGATGAAATGACGTGGCTACGACCAATCAGCGCAGAGCGGTGCGCGCAGATGTTCCCCTTCGATTACAAGTCGAGAAACCTTTATCGTGTGTTTTACAAAAAATAGGCGGAGAATTTACAAAGGTTTTTATGAAACAGGCCCCTGGGATAAGTTTTTATGTGCTTAAAAATGCGAGTGAAAAATCAATTTTATCCAGGTTAAAGTTGGGATAAGTTTTTTCTTTTGTTTTAAGGATAAAAATTTTTCCAACTCAAGAGGTGGATAAATATTTTCTCCCATAGGATTAATTTAATAAAAAATAAAATACGCGTATTCACTAAATTTTTTATTTTGCGCGAGGTGGTTTTGCCGTGCGAGAAAAAAAATTCAAAAAAAAATCATTGCATCATTTTCACTCCCAAATGCGGCATTATTTGCACTCCCATATGCGGCATTATGTCTTATTAGTTTAAAATGTATATTATTTTTTTCATATTCATTGGAATGGGTTTATCGGGGTAAATGTAAGTGTTTCTTTAGAATGCGACCACTGGTAAGTAAAAAACGCGTGAGTAGTGACATACCTACGAAATGGCAATATATAAAACAGTGAAATGTGTTAGTCGCTAACTGTTTCTCAATTTTTCTCCTACATATGATGATTGGCGCAGGTTGTCATTGAACCCTCTTCTTTAAAAAATCCTTATATATATAAGGATTTATATATATATATATATATATATATATATATATATATATATATATATATATATATATATTTATTTATTTATTTATTTATTTTTTTTTTGTTGCATCAACGAATATTGTAGTAACTATAGTAACTAATACCTTGTTTACTTTTTATTATTTTGGTTTTACACGCTTTTTTCAGTTCAATACTAACTTAGTAAGATATTTTTCCCATATGATTAATGAGGAATTATAGCTAATTTAACGATAATTTTTTTAGGATTTGATTAACAAATTTTTGAATTTTTAAAAAGTGTTGATAAATTTGGTATATATATGGAGAATAACATGTTTTTCAGCCAAAACTAATTATATTTTTGCTGATTTCATAAAGTTTTAAATAGTGTTATTTTTGAATCAAATAGACAATTTTGTGGAATCCTGGCACATGTGTTGACTTTGAATCGTCGTAACTAAACTCAGATACTATCCTTCTAAAGTTCAGTTTTAAATTAAGAATTTTTTTAACTCAGGAGAATATAATTTAAAAATGATGTCAGAGTAATGTTACCGTGTTTTTGAGATCGGTTTTTAATGTAATTAAGTGCTATTTATTGGTATTTCCCATAAATTTGGTTAGTGTTATTTTGAATAATGGTTGAAATAATGTCACAATAAGTTAAATTTTGGGTATGTGGTTTGAATGTTGTATTGGTCTAACGACCTGCAGAAACCAATATAGCTATAAAAATAAATATCTTAGTTAAATATCTCGGAGTGTGGCAGGACTAAAATGTCACTGACTCCAGAATGCATTTTTTTGGAATTCAATTGTAGCAAAACTGATTTTATTTGGAACTTTACGAAGTTAAAACTTTAATGTGCAGGACTTACATTATTAGGATTGAAAAGCGGCGTCGTCGCCTTTACAAAATTAAACTTAAAACAATGCTGCGAAAAAGTTAAAGAAGAATTTTTGTTGTTGCAATATCGATTTATACAGGTTTCAATAATCAATCTCTGAATGATTGTTGTTTGAATACAACTAATAATTTGCACTCTAATAATACTTTGTACTTTCTGTTTCAATTTTATATATAGTAAAAAATGCATTCAGCAGAAATTCTATATATTGAGAAAATTACAAAAGAAGTTTGCAAAAGGTTGTTAAAATTTCAAATTAAGAATAGAAACGAAATCGGGACTCCAAGAATCAAAGGAACAATTTTTAAATTGTGTATTTTTTAACAATGTTATGACTTAGAGTTGTATTCCCAAAAATATATAACATAATAATAAAGAAAAAATATGTGACTTCGTGTATTTCTCAGACACATTGATTGCTCTTATTAGGGCACGCCCTAATAAGAACGCGCTCTCATTAGGGCACTCGGATGTGCTTATTAGGGCCCTGTTTATGAAAGGAGGGCCCTTATTAGGGCGTGTAAGCGCTCTTATAAGGGCGCGCCCTAATAAGAGCGCGCTCTTATTAGGGCGCGCCCTTATTAGCACACCATGGCCCTAATAAAGGCGTGCCCTAATTAGCACACTTATCGATTTTCAAAAAAAAATATTTATAAGTCTGTTTTATGCGACTGTTTCCGTAGCTGCAATTGCTCAGTGGTAATCATTCGGCCTACCACTGAGTAAGTGACGGGTTCGAAACCTGCGGACGGTAGACTTTTGTATCATTTTCTTTTCGAAAAATTGTCAATCTTATTTTTTATCTTATTTTTTGTTTTATTATTTTTCTTTTATTGTAACATAAATAGCCCACCAAAAAAATAGTCGTTTATTTTTGTTATTGTGTTTTGGAATTGATACTTGCATTTGGTACACCATAACAATTGACTAAATTAGCATTTCAATTTTATGTTTTGTGTCAACCAAAAAGGTATGAAAAGTTTTTTCTGCTGAAAATTATGGTATGACCCTAAATAAATAGGACCCTCGTAGTAAAATCAATTTTCTTAAAAAACAACTGTTCCGTGCTCCCTTGTATTTTTTCTTTAAAATGAAGACTATTCTCATTTTATTTAATACACAAGTAAATTTATCATTAAAAAGCAAGATAAGGTAAGTATTATCATTCATTTTCACAAAACTAACCCTAAAGAAGTATTTTTAAATCTTTTTTTTATTATTTAGCTCATATTTCAAATGGATTAACATATAAAGTTTTTAGGTTAGTTTTCTATTGTTATGGTGTACCAAATGCAAGTATCAATTCCAAGAAACAATAACAAAAATAAACGACTATTTTTTCGGTGGGCTATTTATGTTAAAATAAAAGAAAAATAATAAAACAAAAAATAAGATTGACAATTTTTTGAAAAGAAAAAAATACAGAAGTCTACCGTCCACAGGTTTCGAATCCCTCACTTACTCAGTGGTAGGCCAAATGACTACCACAAGTCATTGCAGCTACAGTACGATAACAGTCGCATAAAACAGACTTATAAATATTTTTTTTTGAAAATCGATAAGTGTGCTAATTAGGGCGCGCCTTTATTAGGGCCATGGTGTGCTAATAAGGGCGCGCTCTTTTTAGCGCGCGCCCTAATAAGAGCAGTCAATGTGTCTGAGAAATATATGAAGTCACATATTTTTTCTTTATTATTATGTTATATATTTTTGGTATTACATTATATTAGTTTGATATTTTCAGATTGGATGAATAACAAAACCGAAGATATATTTACGCAATTTACAGTGCACTATGCAAAGCTTCACGGTCCACTGGTGCTAGTCATTTGTGTTTACGGAGCTGTCTCTAACATCCTTAATGTCGTCATATTATTGCAGCACGAAATCCGAAAAAACCAATCTAACACCTTTTTATTGGGCTTGGCCGTATCCCAGTTATTTCTCCATCTCACCTATGCTGTCTACACCGTATACAGTGCCTTCTTGGTAGTGTTGTTTTACCTATGAATGACATAAAACTTTAATAAAAACTTTTAAATTAATATAAAATGATAATAAATAAAATATCAAATAATAATAATAATAACAATATTTACTACAATAAGTGAGATAAGATAATAAATAATATAAAATAATAATAATAACAATATTTACTACAATAAGTGAGATAAAACTTTTTTTGCAATCTCAAATTCGTTTTTTGTTTTTAAGAATATTGGGGCCCTTGTGGGATTGCTTGTTACAGTATAAATTTCTTTTTTTTTAAATTATGTGTTTAAATTTGTGTTTAGGACATGCAAAGTTAGTGTATTATTTATGGTGCGAATGATTTTTTTTTATTTTTGACGAAATTAATTGTTACTTTTATCATTATACTAATTAATTCTGTGCCATACTCAATTTAATTTAATGTTTTTTAGTCTTCAGCAAGAGTTAAGCATAATGATCTCGGTTAGAAACGAAGTTTACGCTTCAGACTAATAAGTTTTAAACTTTTTGCATTTAAGTTTATTCATTTAAAAACAGTAAATATTTAAACAATTACAAAAATTTTTTAATGTTTGTAAATGTAAGATTACGCCTGTCAAGTTATTTTCTATAGTCACCTTGCATTGAAACCTATAATAAACATAAAACATGCTAACATCGTTCAATGCCAAGAAATTACCTCAATTCTTACTAATTCTGTTTAATAGCAAAAGACAAAACTCACGGGTAGGGTGAGATCAATAATGACATTACACTGATTATGTATATTTTTTTAAAAAAATTGTCTGTTTTATTACGTGTTATTAGGAATTGTATGTAAAAATGAAAAATTATCGAATGTTTTTAAAAAAACAAAATATAGGAGTTTAATAAGAGGATGATGTACGCTTTATTAATGAATATAGAAGTTTATTATTTAGTTTATTACATGTTGCATCATTTAAATTTTATATTAAACTTTACCTTTCATATGCATTTTTTAAAATTTGTTTTTTTAAAAAGTTTGAGTTTTTTAAGTGTCCCTTTTTATTCCGTATTACTTTCACCGCTTTTTTAAAATAAAAAAGGCATTAATTACGCTATTTTTCCACAGTCAACTAAGTTAGCATGGGGTATACCTTATATTATTATTAGTTTCAGTGCAAAGTGCCTATAACCCAAAATGCATTAATTTTATTCATCAGTTGGTGTTAAAAAATCTCAGAGTAACCCACAGAGCAACTGATTTTTTAAAAAATGTATAAGATCAGTTACATAGGGCTTGCATAAGGCGCACCTTAATAGCAAAAACCACATTACTTCTTTTTAATTATCAGTCTGCAATATTCTGCCTTTCTTAACAATTAGTCTACGAATATTTTAACTTAAAAAGCTTCGGGTTTTGTGCATTAGAATGAGTTTTGTACCACAACCAAAAATCACGGATAAAAAGTTGGTCGCTGTACCATGTTTAAATTTTGAAATACTATATAGGTTTGGCAACACTTTGTGAAGGATTTGAAGTGCACAACCTGGACCAAGTCTTATAATTGGCTGAGAATTATTTATTTTGTAACAAATTTTAACTTAATATTTCACACGGTGGGTTTGATTCAGACCACATTTTTGGCATGTTACAGGTCAGTAAGTGTTGATTATTAATCTCTTCATTATAAATTTAGCAAGTTAAAACCACTAAAAACTATTTTTTAAAATGCCCTGTTTAAAATATTTCTATACAAAAAATACTATAAAATTATTTGAACTACGAGAAATTTTTAGACTTTGACACTGCTTGCCTGACATGCGACCACCATCCCAGGTCTTAAACCTATAATTACAAAAATCATATAATACATAATGGTAAATTACGCGGAAACATCGTCAGCACATAGTTTTTGATATGTAAACTATTTTTGACGGAACGGACGAAAAAGTCTGGTCTATCTGTTCAAAGAGAAGAAAAAATAGGAAGGCATGTAGTGATCAATAAAAACACTGTGAATTCAAATTTACTCCTGCAAACCAGTAAGAATTCCTAACCAACAAGTGCAGTCTGGCTCTTTAAAAAATTGCCGCTGCTGCACTTTGTGCAAGGCCGCAAGCGCAATACTTTTTGATTAGAAATGATAAGAGTCAGTCAAAATTTGTCGTAGTTATTAGGATTATATAGTTACATCTAATTTTATCCATTTAAAATATTTAATTATAGGTTTATTTTGACAACTTCGCAAAAAAACTACATTTATAACAAAAAAGAGGCTACGCTATGGGTGATATTTACGTGGATCTGGGTAGCCATATTTTGCACGAGTTTCTTCTTTAATTCAGAAATAAGGCCCTATTATCTGGTGGATGAATGCTTTATTCCTAACAAGAGTATGTAGTTTTTTTTTGGCACAAGCCTAAATGAAATAATCATTTTTTTATTTGTTTATTTATTTATTATTTATTTCGTTGAAAAAACAAGAAAACTATTCTGTTTTTTAAAGAGACAAGAAAATAAAAAAAAACCATTAAGTTTAATATTTTACAACTTTTGAACACAAATGGATAAATAAGCAAATAACTTAAGTTAAGGTCAGTCCATATACTTAGTATATAGTTAGCCCATACTTAGTTGTACTTAATTGCACAATGCCGTATAAAGGCCCTACCGATATTGTGGGTCATAATGATAATAACAATTTTTTTTGCCAGACAAACTATAAGTACCACTATAGATCAATGAGGAAATAACTAAGGTTAAGGTCCAGCCCACGTAGTGTACCACTATAAGTTCCATTATGCGCGTATACAGGATTTTGTCCAAGAAGGGAAGGCCATCGGCCAATGTCTTGGCGGGGGTTGCGGCGCGAAGTGCCCTATAACTACTCCGCGTAGTGACGCAAAGCCGACGCGAAGCTTCGGCCGGAAAGGCTGAGGGGTGTCTTTCCAGCCGCCAAAGGTGAAATTTTTTTAAAATATTCACTAAAAACTGCTTAAAAATTGTCTCCAGCAATTCATATGGTCATAGTTTTACTTTTGTTTTTATAACTAATTCCTACACAAAATGTTTGTTACTGGAAAAACAGCACCAATACAATGTGGAGCGTCGGCCGGCAGTTTTGGGGATGTGCCCCAGCCGCCAAAGGTGAAAAATTTTTAGAATACGCACTAAACACTTGAAAAAATGTCACCAGCCAATCATATGGGCATAGTTTATTTAAATTTTGATCACTTATGTTTAATCAATTTGTTGGTTACTTTGATAAGCAACACAAAACCGACGCAAAGCGTCGGCTGGGTGGGGGGGGGGTCTGGGGCGTCCCGGAGGCTAAAATTTGTTTCAATATGCACTAACCCCTGTTTAAAAATCGTTTCTATAGGCAAATAAAATCTAGCTGACTGCGAAAATTGCAGTATTGAATCGACTATTTAACAACAAAGCCATTAAAATTTTTTAACAAAATCGGTTTAATAATAAAGATCAAAATGCGTATTTTAATAATTATTTATCAATTTACTTAATTTAAAACCCAAATGCAAATTTTTAAAGGGCTAAAGATGGTTAATTCTAGTATATTTTGTAAAAAGGTGGAATTAAAAAAACAATTCTGCGTTCTTATTTGTTATTTAAAAAAAAACGTCATTACCGCACAATTTTAATTGGTCCCCTCATGTCTGCATTCTAATTTTCAGCGTCAGCCAGATATAATTCAACCATAGCCAATCATATAGGCATAGTTTTACTTTTGTTTTTATAACCTAATTCCTAAACAATTTGTTTGTTACGTACTTTAAATTAATATGATGTTAAAATTTTGTACTATATCCCAATAAGGTTGATTCTTAATTTTATTAAGAAACAACCTTATTTAAATATAAATAATTGGCTAAGATATTTAAACATATATGCGCGACTGCAAGGGGTTTGTAACTTATGAGCAAAAAGTGCGGTTGAACAAATAAAAAGAAAAATACATTCAATGTTTTACCTTTCCGCAAAGCGGTAAAAAATTTTACATTGTTTAATTTTATGCATTTAAGATGCGCTACATTTTTATAACCTGAAAACAAAAAAAGTAAAGGGGGGACCTTCATAAAAATTGCTTGCTTCGCCAAAACGAAGCAAAACAAAGCGCCAAACAAAGTGCCCCCCCCCCCCTAAGTATGGAAACGGCCAAAAGGGAAGGGCTTTCGCCCCCCGTTCCCCCCGCCCCCTCCCTTTTATACGCTACTGAGTTACACTATGTGTTATGCCTAAAAAATAATACACTTAAAGCTTTTAAACGTGTACACGTGTGTGCGAATGTGAATTTTCCCCCTATTTTTTTTCCGAAACACCCATTAAATTAACTTGAATGAGGGATGTTTAACAAGCTTAAGGCCCTGGAAGTGTCGTGGTTGAAATTTTCAAAAAATTAACATGGAAATTTTTCTGCTACACAACGCGTTTTCACCAAAGAAAATCAAACCCTAGAAATTTTGAAATTTAAAATTTTTTTTGTCTTTTTTCTGATTTGACAAAAACTTGTTGCTAAAAGTTATTAGTAAATGGAGAGCCAAAATATTCATTCAACGGAGAGTCAGAATTTAAAACTTTTTAAACATGCCGACTACATTCTTTTTTTATCAACTAAAGCAAATGGATCCGAAAAGCAAAGAAAATTATTTGTCGGTCATATGGCTGACACAGGCTATTTGTTACATACATGTAAAGAAATCAATAATTACAATTAGTCAGGCCATTACAATTAGTACAGGTGTTACTTTGGAGCAGTTTTACAGCGGAAATAAGCGGATAGGACTTCTAGAATTAAAGGCTTAAGGTCTTTAAATTTTTGGGTGTTTCTTAAAAAACTCAAAAATTTTGGGGTTAGCTGCTTGAAGTTAGCAAAAGTTTTTTAAGCCAAATATTTAATTTTTGACCGTATGAATTCTTACGTCTTAATTAGATTAATATTTTCAATAGTTACCTAGCTAGATAAATATCCCCTAAGAATAAAAACAAATTTAATTGTTTAAGTGTCAAATTTATATTTATATGTAAGCAAATGCGCGACCCATGCACATGCGTGACTTTGTGCGCCTTTTCTGGCAAAAATCCGCCATCTTTTGCGAGTTTTCATGCGCTACAATATTTTTCGCACACTGTTAGTTTTCTTACAGTTAAACTGCTACTTTTTTGCCATTAATACTGATTTATTCGCAGTGCGATTATTTTTGCAGTGCTAGTCTGGCTGCACAACAAAACAAAAACTATGTGGAGCGAAAACTTCCTGTTTAAAGAAGTAAAAGTCGGTTTTTTACATTCAGATGTCAACAATGTTTGATTTTTATGAAATAAAGTGACTTTTCAACGTTTTTAAACTGAATAAAATATTTTTCAAAGTGTTTAATCCATTGAAAACGACTACCAACGGCTTTGTTTTGTGTAGTGCAGATAGTCCGCAGTTAGAAACAATCGCTGAACGAAACAAACAGTATTAAATGCAAAAGAACTTGCAGCCTCTATTGCAGGACTAACACTTACAAAACTAACACTTTTTAAAATCGCAGCGCAAAAAAACTAGCAAAAATGCGATTTTTTGCTGGAAAAATGGCAAAAAGTCAGGCATGTGCTACTTTTCTGGAAAAACTTGATTAATAATTTTGTGTACAGTCGGACATTCTTTTGTGCTATACATTTTTATATGTTTATAAATTGATTAATTATGAAAATGATATTTTTATTAGATTTTTTGTGATAATAAAGTATTAATTTTTAAATTAATTTTTTAGACAACAGAATCTTTTACCAGCTTAAGTATCGTGCGACACCTTCTTGGCTTCTTTTCTACCATTTTTGGGTTAAGTGACAACATCTTGCCTTTGTAGCACGTTCTTTGAGTATTAAAAAATCTTTAATACTCGGTGTTATATGCCGCCAATTTTTTTTCTTTTGTAAATTATAAAGTTTAGTTGAGACTTAGTAAAATAAATAGTACTTTAGTAAATTAAAAAAGGCTAAGTTTAAAAATTAATGCCAAAGGTTTTAAAAGCAAACACAAAACATTAAAAAAAGAAAAAAATTGAATGTATTAAAAATCCAATATTGATAAAAATACAAATTTAAAATTACCCTTATAACTATGTGGATGTTTCAATATAAAAACCTCAAATTTTTGAAACTTGGCGTAAAATATGATAAAAAACTTAGCTGATTTTGTTTACAGCAATCTAGAAAGTTATTATTTTTTTATTCACATTAAATATCACACAAACTATAGGCAAATAAAATCTAGCTGACGCCGAAAATTGCAGTATTGAATCGACTATTTAACAACAAAGCCATTCAAAATTTTTAACGAATTCGATTTAATAACAAAGATCCAAACCCGTATTTTAATAATTATTTATCAATTTACTTAATATAAAACCCAAATGCAAATTTTTAAAGGGCTAAAGATGGTTAATTTTTGTATATTTTGTAAAAAGGTGGAATTAAAAAAATTCTGCGTTCTTATTTGTTTTTTTCTTAAAAACGTCATTACCGCACAATTTTAATTGGTCCCCTCATGTCTGCATTCTAATTTTCAGCGTCAGCCAGATATAATTCAACCATAATCTTCATCTGAGACAATGATTTTTAGCAAAAGATATTTTTGTACTATTTAACTTTAATTGTAATGTCACATTACTTTTTGCCACATAATATCCCACAGCTTTTATTGTTTAAGAACATTATTGCATTTTTATAAGCAAAATAAAAGCAAGCTTTAAAAATCTCGCCACATACAGTATGTTTGATATTTGGGCGGAGATTTTGACATTTATCACTTTTTTGGGCATTTGGCATTGTGTGCAAAATAGTACCGTCTCTTTTGATGGCAGGTTTCAGCGCAGGTTTAATTAAAAAGTTGGGTCATGCTCAGCAACTGCACAGTCGGATACAAAGCAGAACTAAGGTAAGTATTTTATAAACAATACGTAAAAAACAACAAAACTACAAATCAAAAAAATTCACTCAAGGTTATTTTAACGATTTTGTGCAAAAAATAAAAACGATACGTTTCACTTAATTTCTAGCTAACATAACAACAAAAGCAATATTGCGTAAAGGAAAAGTCTCCAACTATAGTACTAGTGCAAGCAAACAAAAGAAAAAAGTAAATATATAGAATAGAACAAGAAAAATAAAACAAAAATCAATGCATTTTTCAAGTCCACAACGCTTATATCACTTGTGCTACGATAAGAAATTGGAATATCTTGTAAGATAAATTTATGTGTAACTATAGTTAACTATAATTTTGTGACAAGATTATGACTGAAAGAAATTTAAATAAGCAACAAAAGGGTAGATTTGGACGGAACTTATTTCAACCTACAACTAAACTTAAAATCTATACATCAATGAAATATATGTATAAATCTACTCTTTTATTAGCAAAATATGTCCAGTTAAAAAATATTCTAATGGACACCATTTTTGTTCAGAATGTAGTAAAAGTCTTAACGAATAGTAACGAAATGTCTTCAAAACAAAGCGTTCCATACAGCACGGAAAGGAGCAAGCGAACCATTTCCTTAGTGTCAATACAACTAAAACAAAGTACATTGTCATTTGATTGGCTTATCAGCGGCCCAGTTAAAACATTGATCTAATGCTGGGTAACCTAATTATTGAAAGAGTCCTTACTATGACACATAGAGACAGAATCATCATAAATTACTCGTAACTGTGACTTTTTTTATCTTTTAACCCTTTGAAATTTTTTGGGTCCAAAAAGTGCTGCCAATCCGCAGAACGAATTCCGCGCCAGTTCAACAGTGTGTTAAACTCCGCGTGCGGCCGACCGGTGACGCGAAATTTAACACACTTCAGCAATGACGCGGGATTCCTTGTGTGCATATGCAGCGGATAGAATGCCAAAGGGCTAATACATAAATATAATGAACATTATGAGATAGAGTTATGTTAACTTTATAGTAATTGTGACTCTTTGTTGTTTTTGGTAATGACGATTTCCTGTTAAATTCGCAGTTCCTAAGTATTAAAAATAAGACATAAATTTCCTAATTTAGGTCAATGGGAGCAAAAGAAAACGAGATCGCGCAACTCAATATAAGCAAAGTACCCGTTTATTATTGATCATTGTGCTTTTTTGTGTCGCAGTTGAGTTACCTCAAGGAATTTTAGGTTTGTTTTTTAAACCTTTTTTGCGGTAAAATTGTCATAAAAGCTGATTTGTGCAAACCGAAAAAAATGAAATAAAATAAGTTTTTTGACTTTAACAATAAAACACTTTTTACACTTGTATGTATTACTTTCTGATTTTTCTAACACAATAGTATTTTAAGGACCCTCAAAATGTCAAGTCATATAGTGTTGGTGCTTATGAATATACGTTTTGCTCTATGAGAATGGTAGTGATTTAAGTTCTAAAGAGCTGAAAGAACTTGGAGCTGAAACTTGGAGCCAAAAATAGGGAACTTGAAGCCGTAAATAGAGAACTTGGAGCCGTTAGTTGGGAACTTAGAAGAACCGAAAGTAAAAATCGCTAAAACGTGTATCTAAACCTAAGCGAAACCGAAATCCAAGTTCTTAAAGGGTCCAATTTTCCAAATAGTCTGATAGCTCCAAGTTCCCTGCTTGTGACTCTAAGACACGTACCATGGTAGTGGAAAGAGCAGCAGTGTTTAAGTTATAGAATTAATTTCAATGAGAACAATGTATCTTGCATGGATAGATTGTTAAATTAAGCGAGGAAGCCTACCTAAAACTTAAATTGGTTGAACACTGCTAAAGTTTGTGAAACAATAAATTATAGGCAAATAAAATCTAGCTGACCGCGATATTTACAGTATTGAATCGACTATTTAACAACAAAAACATTCAAAATTTTTCCCTAAATCGGGTTAATAACAAAGATTAAAAACTATTTTAATAATTATTTATCAAATTACTTAATTTGGAACCAAAATGCAAATTTTTCAAGAGCTAAAGATGCTTGCTTTATGTACATTCTGTGAAAAGGTGGAATTTAAAAAAAATTTGCGTTCTTATTTGTTTTAAAAAAAATACGTCATTACCGCACAATTTTAATTGGTCCCCTCATGTCTGACTTCTAATTTTCATCGTCAGCCAGATATAATTCAACCATAAGTTTTCAAAAATAAATAGTTAACAAAAATTAAATTGTATATCGTTTGGACTTTGTCCAAAGGACATATAAAGCGTAAAAATGTCCTTTGGACAAAATCCAAAGCACAACGTGTTCATACTTTTTGTCCTTTGGAGTTTTCCCTTTTGATTTTGTCCTTTGGACTTTGTCCAAAGAACAAATTCTAAGAAGCATTCATACTTCGTCGTTGTCTTGTTTTGACTTGTCCAAAGGACGTTCCAGACTTAACGTTCTATACTATATATATATATATATATATATATATATATATATATATATATATATATATATATATATATATATATATATATATATATATATATATATATATATATATATAATTATGCTGTAAAATCACTTTCAGCCAGGCTGGGAAAAATCTGTTCTTTAATGAACACCAAGAATAAATGGCACACCTCCTTTTTAACCCTTTCCACTTCGATTCCCACTGCAAAAAAATTGCAAACCACTGATTTTACAGAGGAAGACAATAGCAAATCCCTAAATTTTATTAATTTTAATCGTCTTTAATTTTTAAAATGATTGTTTATTTTAAATACAATTGGTTTAAAGCTTTAAATCAAATTGTCTAATGATTCATTACTAAGCTTTATATAAATAGTTTTACAAAATATTTAGGTCTTCTAGTTGGAGCTGGCTATATGGCATCTGCTATTTTCACGGAAATGGGAGATTTTATGGAAATGTTGACAGTTCTCTACAGTTCTGTAAACTTTATCCTTTACTGTCTCATGAGCAGTCAGTTTAGAAACTCTTTCCGCCAAATTTTCTTGCCGAAATTCCTGGTTCAGAAGCGTAAAAATTTGAACACTTTACGGGAGGCCTTAGTGCTGGCGCCTGGTTTGGTAATTATGCTGAACAGCTCCGCACATTCGCTACCAGTCGTGCCGGGTAAAGGCATTCGGACCCACGTTCGAAAAAGTTTGGATCGCAATCGTAATGAATATTGTTTATAAATTTTGAATATGGAAATTTTTGAACTCATAAAGGATTTGATGCCATGGATTTTTAAAATAAAAATTAAACCACACAAATCGTTGCTTTTCTATAGATAAAAATAGAACATAAACATATTTAGTTGTATTATGGTTAAAATATGGCATTAATTTATGTATATACTTTTATTTATGTCGTATCTAATGTCAAACGAAAATTTTGCGCATTTGCAAAATTCAAACTTTAACCTGTTATATCTTACCAAGATGCATAAGAGTTACAGAATGTCCGATTGTGTGTCAAACAATTGTTCTAATTATACGTTAGGCAGTCCACGTGTAGATTTTTTATTATGTAAAAATTAAAAATTGTGAAGGCAAAATTCGTAGATAAATTTTTCTACATAATACTGTATGCCACGTTTTAACATGTAGAATATGTAATTTAACACACGTCAT
Organism: Microlaimidae sp. YZB2_3; assembly: GCA_030248175.1. Classification (NCBI taxonomy): domain Eukaryota; kingdom Metazoa; phylum Nematoda; class Chromadorea; order Desmodorida; family Microlaimidae; species Microlaimidae sp. YZB2_3. The sequence continues at coordinate 18,992 of JASAMX010012713.1, forward strand.
ATGCAACAAAAAATAAGAATATTTGATAATATAACTTGAAAAAAGTGAAAAAAAAAACTGGAAAAAAGTTCATTTAGGAATTTTACTTTCGCAGTTTTTCCTTTGCAAACTAAATAATTTTGAACGTAAAACTCAAAGATGATTTTTTTACATTATACTGTTTAATACATCAAATAACTTGAAATATGTCATGTTCTTACACTTAAAGTAATTTACACGTCGAATCAAATAAAAGAAAATTTGACAACATTACGTGAAAAACCTCAAGAAAGAGTTTTAAGCCCAGATTCACACATTCTTGAAATGAAATCAATAAAGGGCTATTATAATTACACATGGGAACGAGGGGAGTTTGGGGGTTAAACCACGAGTAAAAGTTTGGGTTTGAGAAGAGGGTTTAACCCCCCACCCACTCAGAAGTGGGGGGGGGAGAAAAAGTTAACCCCCCAATAATGTCTTTAGAATGACTTCTAACTGCCTCCAAACTTATGTTTTGAGGTCAAATTGAATATTTTAAAAAGTAAAAAGCTCAAAAATGCAATAAAAAGGCCTTTTTGACCTAAAATTAGCGTTTTATACCTATTTTTTCTTTGAAATCGAAAAGCGATAGGGGTAAAATGCACTCTAGAAAAAAAAAGACATGAGTATTTTGCGTTTTTCGGATTTTAACCCCCCTAATTTGGGGTTTAACCTCCCACTCCGGACCAACTTGCCCATGTATGATTATAATGACTTCTACTCCATTTTAATTTCTGAATTAAAATGACTACAATGCCATTATATTAGACGGTGCCATTTAAATGGAGAGGCTTATTATAATGGCCTACGTTTCCGTACTTTTTTATATAGGAGTTGCACATTTTTCGGTATATTATATATTTTTGATAAGATCATATTAAGTTATTCCAGCTAACGCGTCAGTAAAAAACTCTGGATTTCATAATTTTCCTTTAAAAATTGTAACTCAAAAGTTTTAAACAAAATCGAACGCTATATTTATAATCCGTTTTAACAATAACAAATGGCAGAAAACTTTTTTTTTTTAATTTTTTTCTTTTTTTTGAAAATAGGTTGTTTCATTATAAGTGTGAAAGTTTTAAAATATTTTTGTTGCTTGATATCTAGTTGAAACGTTAGTCGATTGATTTTTAGAAACATAAAATCATCATCCCGAAAAATAATTAAGTGGTTTGATAAGTAACTTTATGAAAGTTTTAACTTATGGTTATAACGTTGTTTAAACCATTTTTGATTTGTTATTTTTTTCTTTCATTAACAGTAAGTTTTTTTTCTTGCTGCCATCAACAGTACATTATCTTAAAAGCTTGTTGATAAGCATAAGTGGGTAACTTTCGGGTGTGGTTTTGGATAGGTATTAGCAAGAATATATAACACAAGAGAATGTCCGACTGTACACTAAATTTTTGACAAAAATTTTTCGAGAAAAGTCGCACTTTCGAATTCGTGTGCGACATTTTTCGCAAAAATCCGCCATTTTCTGCAAGTTTTCCCGCGCTGTGATTTTTTACAGACTGTTAGTTTTTTCGCAGTGGGGACTGCGACTTCTTTCGCACTCTATGCTGCTTTATTCGCACTGCGATTATTTTCGCACTGCGAGTCGGGCTGCACAACAAAAAAATAAAAACAAAGCGGAGCAAAAATTTTGTTTAATGCGTAAAAGTAGTTTTTTTTACCTTAAGATGTTAAAACTTTTTAGTTTTAATAAAATAAAGTAACTTTCCAACGTTTTAAAATTAAATAAAACAAGTTTCGAAGTGTTTTACTCCATTGAAAATGACTACCAGCGTTTGTTTTTTTTTTTGTTGCGCAGCCAGACTCGCAGTGCAAATAAAGCAGCATAGAGTGCGAAAGAAGTCGCAGTCCCCACTGCGAGAAAACTAACACTGTGTTAAAAATCGCAGCGCGGAAAAACTAGCAGAAAATGGCGGATTTTTGCGAGAAAAGTCGCACACGAATTCAAAAGTGCGACTTTTCTCGCAAAATTTTGGTCAAAAATTTAGTGTACAGTCGCACATTCTCTGGTGTTATATATTCTTGGTGTTAAGTATAGCCAAAAAGAGTAAACTTTAAAAGATTTAAAGGGGTGTTATCCTCTAGAACTTTGTTCCAGCGTTTTTAGGGTTGAAGACCCTACCTCAAAAAATTTGGAAGCCTGTTCGTTCCTCCCACCCCCTCTCAAACCACTTTTGCCTAACGATGATGAGCAGTCTCTGATAATCTTGTTAAGAGATATTAATTACTTCCAAAATTTTTTTAGGGGTTCTCGGGGTTTCAGAACAGGACTGGAACCCCAAATTTTATGGAGTTTGAGTATTTTTGGTAATCACAAATTTCAAGTGGTTGTCCAAATGTTCAAAATGAATATAACCATATGTAGGCAGCCTCCCGGAGTTTCGGGACGGGGTATACCCAACCCTCTAAACTTGGGGGGAGGGTGTCCCAAAGTTTTTTTTGGGGTATAAATATACCTCAAACAGACCTGTGCACGGTCTGAAAATGCCTACCCCCGCTTTATTGGAGGATTTCCCTCCCTACCCCCGTTTTATTGCCCCCCCAAAAAATGAAAAAGTACCCTAAAATTATGACCTATGAAAAAATTAAAAGTATGAAAAAGTACCCTAAAATTATGACCCATTTTTGTCCTATGATGACGCCATCATTGCGAATTTTTTGCAGTTTTTAGCCTATTTCAATGTATTTTAAGCCATTTTAGACCTATTTTTACCTTCTTTTCGCTTTTTTTGTCCTTTTTTTCTTTTTCCTTCTTTTTTTTCTCCTTTTTTTCTTTCTCCTCTGCTTGTCCCTTCGTTTTATTGCCTCCCCCCGTTTACAAAAATGTTGCCCCCCTGTTTTGTAATTGCCCCCCACCCAATAAAACCCCGAAAGGGGGGTCAGTGCACAGGTCTTCCTCAAATACCCCATGGATATAACCCCAACCAACAGCCAACACCGCCCTCAGAGAATAATGCTGATTAAAGTATAAAGTTTGATATAACTAACAATAATGTTCAACACAATTAATTCATTCATAATCAATATAAATTTAGTCGGAAAAGCAGTAAGATGTTTAATAAAACTTTCTGCTAATAAATTTTTAGGAAACCAGTTATTTTTTCTGTGGGTGAAATCCGTTTTGAGGCTGGACCTGGTACCGTCGAAATAATTGCCTTGGGCAAGGTGACGTGTTAACATCCATTTCATATTAATGCAAAATATTACTGTAATAATAAGATAGGTGAATTCAGAATTCATATATGTTTTTGGTCAGGTCCGCTAGGGGGTCCAGGGGGTGCGGACCCCCTGGCTTTTTTTTGGGAGGGGTCGATTCTGGGTGGGAGATTTCAAATTTAGGAGGGGGGCAGGGGGGTCCGAATTTTTAACAAAGTTGTTTTAAATCAATAATTTAAGTGTTTTTAGGTCTAATATTGAATTTTATACACTAAAGCAGCCAATCTAGTTAGGTCTAAAAAGTCAAAGTGTATTTAAACACTGTTTGAATAATAATAATAATTATTAATATTAATAATTTGAAATTTGAAACTGTCGGAAGAGGAGAGGGGGGTCAGCCTCGCTAGGGGGAGTTAGGCCGGACCGCTCTCGAGCTTTGGGGGCGAGGGGGGGGGGTTGGATTTTTTCTAAGGGGGGGGGTCTCAGAAGTTTTGGCTCAGGGGGGGTGGACCCTCTGCCCCCCCCCAAAAAAAACATCTATGGGTGAATTGCGTTTGTTAAAGCTATTTGATTTTAAATTTTTGGATATTTGAATATTATTGTACGTTTTCAAGTCTTGTCTTGTGTTCTCCCTTAATTAAATTCTGTTTTGTATTATTAGACCGTAATGTGCTAGGTTGGGGCTTGTAAATTATAATAGTATTTTAACAATTTCATTTGTGTTGTCCAAGAACAGTTGCCATGGGGAGATTATAATGCAGTAAAGAAAATATTTTTTCCATTTTGAAAAATTGTAACGGTACGCTTCTTTTTTACTCACTGGGTAAGCCATAAAATATAATTAAGTTATTTTAATAAAATTGACTGGCTGTTAACGCTGATAAAAGAATGGTGGGTCAAAAAAGACATCAGAGCCGTCTGCTGACAAAAATGAAGAGGAAGTCCCAGTCACAGAAAACACATTGCCGCCTGTTAATAGAAAAGCCAAAATACTAAATCTGTTACAGGTTTGTTTTTCCAAAATATTAAACAAACTTAAATTGGTCATATTTTTAATTGCGTATGAAGGAGAGCAATACGTAACTGAACGAAGAGCC
>JASAMX010012715.1:0-18971 GCA_030248175.1 Microlaimidae sp. YZB2_3
TAGCAATACGTAACTGAACGAAGTAAAGGTCAAATACATATAACTTATTGCTAACAAGACATTATGTGGAGGTTTGGGCAGCTGCTCACTGAATAAAAATTTCTACCACATGATAATGATTTGTTTATACATTCATTTAATCACACAGCACTGCTGCATTTTTTTAGTTTGATGAAATGTCAATTGCAAAAAAACATACTCACACCGATCTTCGACAAGCGCGAAATTGCCACTTTTTCAAATTTATAGTGGTTTTTACACATACAAATACAGCCTTCTAATTGATAAAGTGGCGATTTCGCGCTTTTCAAAGATTGCTGTGAGTATGATTTTTTCAACTGACATTTCATCAGACTAAAAAAATGCAACAATGCTGTGTGATTAGATCAATGTATAAACAAATCATTATCATTTGGTAGAAATTTTTATTCCATGAGCAGCTGACCAAACCAAATGCAAATTTCCTATACTCCACATAATGTCCATCTTAGACTAGTCCACATCTTTTCTGTCTAAACATACGCCCGGGGAAAATCGCCCCTTTTTTCTGCTCTATTTTTAGAGCATTTTTCAAGGCTAGTTTTAAAAATTTAAAAGTTTTGAGATTTGTACAAAATTTAGACTAAAAATTGTTTTTAACGAGCACGTGTCCCGCTTCTCAATCGTAATTTAGACAAAAATTATATCAATGTACACATTCATAATACTTTCATTTTAATCGACAATTTTGTTAAATAAATATGCACATTTAAACATTTTTATCGACCACAATATTTGTTACAGTTTTTTAATTCGACCAAAAGTTTAAATTCTTAAAAATTTTTTTTTCAAAAAATTTTCATCCTAAATAAATGGCAACAAACCCATAAGTAAAGTTAACTATATAAAAAAATTTGCTTCCTTATATCTCTATTGATTTGTCACTGTTATAACAGTTGTTTAAAAAATCAAAAATTTAAAGTTACTTCAATTCCATAAATAAATTATTTATTAGAACACTCGCATAAATTTAAAACCTCTTAAAAACAAAAACAACAGTAATTGTTTGTAAAAAATGAAATAACAAGCTAATGTTTGTAAAAAAATCTTTTATGTTACATTTTTCATACAATTTAAAATAACATATATATGAATTCATTATCGAATGGGATTTTTTATTAATTCTACTTTAATTTTTTTTACCTACAGTCTCCATGAAACTTTTATGTTGCTCCAAATTTTCTTTCTTTTAAATTTATTGAGGTTTCGGAAAATATCAGCAAAAAATTCTCTCACAAAATTGATTGTTTTCAGTTCATATGTTTCGGTAATGAATTAAGGAGCTTAAAATGAAAAGATTTTAAAACACGGTTGGATTGTTGGTAAAATTTTTTAGTAATCCTGGATTAAAAGAAAGAAGAGATTGTTTTGTTTGCAGTGGCAGGAGCTATCAGGTTTCGCATACAATAAGCGATCATAAAAATATAAAGCTCACAGAAATTTTTACACTAATTATTTGCTAGAAGTAAGCGAAAATAAAAAAATTTACACTAATTATTTAGCAAATACATACACTCAGCGAAACGAAGTAAACTTCGCAAATTTTACTTAAACAAAAATGAATAATAACAAATTTTTCACTATTTTTGTTGTGGGTAAAATCCTATAATTTACTGCTAGGCTCTGCGATTTTAAAATTTTCAGAATCAGCTTGCATAGCGAAACTATGGTTGAATTATATCTGGCTGAGGCTGAAAATTAGAAAGCAGACATGAGGGGACCAATTAAAATTGTGCGGTAATGACGTTTTTTTTAAAACAATTTTTTTTTAATTCCACCTTTCACAAAATATACAAAAATTAACCGACTTTAGCCCTTAAAAAATATGCGTTTAGGTTCGAAATTAAATAATTTGACAAATAATTATTAAAATACAGGTTTTAATCTTTGATATAATTCCGTTTTACTGAAAAATTGTGAATGTTTTTGTTGTTAAATAGTCGATTCAATACTGCAAATATCGCGGTCAGATAGATTTTATTTGTTTATAGTAAAAGTTAATAAAAAAATAACTTGAATGTGACTATTTTTGATTATGCGATATGGCACCACGAATAAAATCAATATATATTTTAGAGGACTGTTGCTCGTGTTGAACTGCTAATCGTGGTTAATCCTGTTGATGAAATAACTGTTTTTGGTGATTTTTGGTTTTTTAAGTTGTTGCTTTTAGCATTGTTTTAATTCGATATTTAATTCAACTAAAGGCAAAAGAGACGTAGTTGGTTATATAAACGTTCAGAAAAAAAGTCTATGCAGCAACTAATCATATAAAAGCAAGTTAGCGCCACTTTTATAAAAAATTCAAACTCATAAAAGTAAACTTTTGGCTGGGGACTTTCACCCCGCGCCCACAAAAGGGGGTACCTGGCAGATCATTACCCTGATCCAAGAGTCAGCTCTAAAGGCAATCGCTCAAGGATCCGCCAGATACCACCTTTTGTGGATGCGGGGTGAAAGTCCCCAGCAAAAGCTGAATTTAACCTTAAAAGATGCGGTAATGAACCATGGGATTGCACCCTTAGTTTCCTAAAGCCCCCGCCAGCTAGGATGTTTTTAGCAAACTTTGTTAACTAATGTTTCGCTGGGTTCATTACCCTGATTCAAGAGTCAGCTCTAAAGGCAATCGCTCAAGGATCCGCCAGGTACCACCTTTTGTGGACGCAAGGTGAAAGTCCCCAGCCAAAAGCTGAATTTAACCTTAAAAATCCGGTAGTGAACCATGGGGTTGCACCCTTAGTTTTCTAAGCCCCCGCCAGCTGAGACGTTTTTAGCAAACTCTGTTTGCTACCTCTAATTAAGCTTCCAGTTTCTATGCAAAGTTGTCTATTCCAGCTCCAAGTCCAAATCGGCTCCTAATTCTGTTCATCAAAGCGGGCCATAAAACAATTAAATTGTATAATTAACACGTTACAAATGTACCTATTTTATTTTTAAAAATAAGAAAAATTATGTCAACATTATTAAATTAAAATCAAATTTTATTCTTGCATTTATATGAAGTTTTTTTAAAGCTGCTTTTTTGAAAAACGTTTATTCTTTTTCTGTACAGTAATATCGTTTGGTTTATTGTTTGAAACTGTGTGATAGGCTTTCTGGCAAACGTCCAAGAAGACAGTTTCTAAAAGCTTGATGCGCAGGATTCATTTTAAGTGCGCAATTAAGATAGTCCAAAGCTTTTCCTGATTCTTCATCCACTGGCATGCAACTAAAAAATGTAAGGAATGTAACATCTACCGTTGTGTTGATGTTTATAAAAATACGACGCTTTTAAACGCGAATCCGAAATTAGAGTCAGAGCAGAACGTCAGTTAATAAAGTCGAGTGTAAAAACTACAAGTTCAAGTTTTAAAAGGCTAAAAACTAAAAAATAGTATTTTTTCGGTAAAATACGATTTATTCGGATACAAAAATTTTGTTAATATAATAAGTTATTTCTCGTATAAGAAGTTCTATTCGCTGAAACTTTCGACACTTTTTATAATCATCTTCAGTTTAAGGCTACAGTAAAATATGAATCTAGGTAAATTTAATAAAAATACGACAAATGCCAAATATAACCTAGTAAACTTAAGTCCTGATTAGTTCAAAAAGGTACAAGTCCCATACGTGTATCAATTATCGATTTGACTGATGGAAAAGTAAAATATGCATATGAAACATTCTTGTACCCGAAATCGGACTTGTATACCTCAATTTATTGAGGTTTTTTTTCGATTTAAGTCTTTTGTAAAAAGTTATGAGCCCATTTAAGTCCAAAAATTGCCTATTTTGGTATGTACAATTTATGTTGTTAAAAAAATTTTGTTAAGCAACAAAATAAATTAAAATTATATTTTTATAAATTTTTATAAATTATATTTTTACATTGCTAAAAGTCTGAAGAATCTAAAAATATTTAAAAAATTTAAAAATTCGTTCGTCACACAGACCACCAAAACCATAGACAACAATTTTTTGCTTGGCTTTAAAAGCTAATTTAAGCTTATTTATGCTAATATTAGTTATCCTAAGCCTAAGCAAACCCTAAAAATCAAGCTTAATTGTATTTTTACATATTTTTATTTGATTATATGTTTTTTGGAAAATTTTCTTTTTTTTCAAAATTAAAATTTAGCACATTTTTAACTGGTTGTCATACAAAAATGGTAGACACCAAAAAAATTTTAAACTATATTCAAAGCCACCAGACTCTGGGTAATCCGAAAAAAATAGTTTTAAGTTATTTAAAAGCTAAATAAAGTTTTTTTAACAGTTTAAATTGTACATACCAAAAATAGGTAATTTTTGGGCTTAAATGGGCTCATAACTTTTTACGGAAGACTTTAATTGTAAAAATAACCTCAAAAATGCTGTTTAAGTGTCAGATTTTGGGTATGCAAGTAATCTATACGCGTATTTTATTTTTCGATTGGTCAAACTGATAATTGGTACACATATGGGACTTGTACTGGTCAAAAAGTACAGGTTAAAGAACTAAGTTTTTTTTTGAATAAACAAACACTGTTAAAAATTTTATTCTAATATTGACATTCTCCAAGAACGCTAAGTCCTGATTATTACTTTAAAGTAAAACTACAAATTTAAATTATCTTTGGCTCAAAGAATCTTGTGATTCTGGTGAATCAACACGTAATTTTTTTTGCTTATTTTGAATGGCTAAAAAAATTGTACGTAATATAAAAACTTATTAAAATCGTAAATTAAGATCTGTTTAGTTTTCAGGTAAATTTTACTTTAAATTGAAAATTAATATAAATTAATATTACATAATTGTTGCCATCGGCTGTTTTTATATTACATAGTTGTTGCCATCGGCTGTTTTAATATTACATAATTGTTGCCATCGGCTGTTTTTTTGCTATACGCAAAGTGATTTATCAACTGTATGTACATATACATCTATAGATTGAGTTTTTTACACAAAAAATCCAACTGTTTTCAAAGTTTTGCATGTGCAGAAAATAACATCCAATTAGCTTAACTTTAAAAATTAGTCGAAATTAGGTTGGCCACTCTACGCGCAAAAATTTTAGCACGGATAAATAAATCACCTTGGGAACTTAATTTTGTTGTTTTTTACTACAAAAAAAAATTTTGAAAATTATCTAAACTAATACACACCCTGAGAAACACTGTTCTGAATAGTGTTGGAAGCATTCTTGCCAGCATCCTAAACCTCCTTCTTCCTTTTTCTTAAGCCGTATACATCTAAAAATAGTTAATTTTATATAGTTTATACATTTTCAAAAACCAAAAATATATTTTTGTAGTTCCAAAATGAAAATTTTTAATAAAAATAATAGAAATTTACTGTGTTGTTCGTCCGAAGCAATCATAAAACATTTTATAATTTTGCATGTGTTAACTAATTAATTGGTCTAACAAACAAGTTTATCATGCACGTATTTTTTTGATTTTCATATTTGATTTTCATTCATTGAAGTCATTTGTACCGCGGCAAATTCCATCGTGGCAACGAGTTAATAAAACTTACTGTGTGTCCCGTCCGACGCAATCATGAAACATTTCTTCAGCGAATCGATAGGCACCCAAAACATAAGGTTCAAACAAACAAGAACGGTATTCTCGGTCATCAGGGTCATCTTCACACCTGTATATCAAAGTAAATTACCAGGCAAAATAATCTTATTTAACAAACTCTATCCAGAGTTTTTTCCGAAAAGCGATCAGTAGCAACAAAACTCCTAATTTAAAACTTTAAATCTCGCTTACAAAAGAGATAATGTACTATGAACTATGAGATCCGTAACATAGTGTTTTTCGTTAAAATGCAAATAAATCGATTGTTTGATTTTAAGAATTGCGTCAATATCGCTAAAATTATGAGTGTTTTCAAGATTAATTGCAAAGTGTTTTTGCAGCATATGTTTTTGTGTTTTTTTAAAGAAACTTCTTGCGGATTTTTAAAAAAAAATTTGTAGTGTCTTTTTAGTTTTCGTTTCGTGACTTAGGACTAAAATAAATATAATGATTCTTTAAATTTCGTGGGAGGAGTTTTGTTAAAGATGGGGTTGCAGCTTCTGAAATTACGATTTTTATGAAGAGCTGATAAAAATTAGAATATATCAAGTTCAGATTTAAATGTATTATTAACTTACTGACGATAACAGACTCCTTTAACTGCTTCCATGCAGATACCCACATCGCGGAAAGTTTTCACTTCTCCAGCCTGCCTTGAGCAGAGGAATATCATCAGTGATCTCATGTAGACTGGTATTTCATTGATCCGCTCCACGGCGAAATGACACCACTCGGACGGACGAATTTCATCCTCTCGCAAGTGTTTTATCAGTTTTATATCTTGGTTAAAGTCGAGGTTTAATACCGCGTTCGTTTACCGCACTATTTGCACCTATCATTTTTGTTATTTATTGATCCGCACAAAATTTGTACGGTTGGTTGTTTTTGGCAAAGAAATTAAACGTAAATGAAAAACACTCTCAAAATGAAACCGTTTTGAAATTAAAGAAAATTTTAAGATGTTAAAGCTTTTTTAATTGATTAAATTTATAGGTAATCCATAAATAATAATTTTTTTATAAACTGCTCAAATAGTTTAATTTAATTTATTCTAAAGCTTAATATATAGCTAACAAATAATAATTTAAACAACAATTATATTTTAAGTTACATGGGGTTTTTAACAAACCAAGACTTAAATTCATTAGGGATTTTAAACTATATTATTTTAAATCAAGAAATTTTATTATTTTTCTACCTTATTTGAACAAAAGTCTAAAATCTTTTCCCAATTTTTTTACGAAATGATTGAATTTTCTTTTTTGAAAGTTTTTCTGGTTATTTCTGAAGTAGTATTGATCATTAAACAGTTTAAAGTTTTTTTTAAAATTACTGAATAAATTATATTTAGCGTATTTCAACTAGTTTTTAGCAAAAAATGTGTTCGACCTTGATGACATTAAATGTTCAAATGGTAAATTACAAGTTAATTTACGCTTTAAACCAAAACTGTATAATATCATTAAGCTTATTTTAACAATTTAATTATCTTATAATAAAAATAGACTTTTCTAACTTTTAAAGCTGATTGATAGTTTCCATATTTAGTGAAAACGCGCAAAATTGAAAAAATGTGTTTTAAATCTTTTTCTAAAACCTTCTTATTGGTTTTGTCATACCCTTTTATATTTTACACGGTGCTCTTTCAAAATAAGCCAGAGTTCGTACAAATATGTGTGCCTGTGACTCATTTTAAATTTTAAAAAGGACCCTATTTCCTACAGAATAAGTCACAGTCACGTGCATTTTATAATGAATGTGGCTTATTTTGCCGTAGTAACGACAATATTACCTAGCTCTAACTAAAAGCATTTTGCATAAAAAGTAATTAATAGGCAATACCAAATGCTTCTTCAGAAAATCACACAGTTTAATATATTGCATCGTGTTATAAACCGTGTGAAAAGTTCGGATGTTTAACGTTTTTACACTTGTTAACTTCGTAATTACACTAATCGCAACAATAATATGATTGACAGTGCATTAATTTTAGTTTATTATTAACAAGAATATAAATAAAAACGGGATAATAAAAACGGGTTAATAATATTTGAATAATTAAACTATCGATTGGACGTAGATTTTTTACATTTAAATGTGACTTATTTTAATAGGATCCCATTTAAATGGGACCAAAATGGGAAAGATCCCATTTAAATGGTTCTTTTTTTTCAAGCAATTTGTGTTAAGTATCTCATTTTTCCTTTATCACGTCAACATTTTAAGGAACCTCAAAATCTCATATAGTATTTGAGATCACGTCATATATATTTTGCTCTGTGGGAATGGTTGTGGGAGGAGCTAATAGAATCACTTTTAGTCAATTAGAGTGTGGGAAAAAATTAATCTTCAATGGATAAAAGATCTCTATTTTTTGCAAGCCCTAATTGGGTAAAAATGATTTTATAAGGTAATAATAACTCTATGTGAAGGTAAAAACCTTCACATAGAAACAATTTCCTTTTAAAAAAGAGGGTTTGACTATCGTGAGTATATATTTTCGATAAAATTACTGATAATACACTTGATACCTTGTACGAAACGGTGTCACTTTCGCCAAAACTGGCGCCCACAGACAAAACAACTATTAACCAAAATGACCGAAAATTCATTAAAGTTTTGCGAGCAGTACAGACTTGGTCTGCTCAATTAAAAAAAATATACACATATAAATCAGGCTGTTTAATTCATTTTTAAACTGCGTCTTTGCTGAATCTGCAATTCTATAAAAAAGTTTATGTATAGTTTTAGCTAATATTGGAAGCTCTAAAGGCTGGTTCATACTTATGTAAAAAATGATGTTGTAAAAATATTCATTTTGGATTATTTTAAGTAAAAGTAAAAGTAATTTGAAAAAATTTAATTCAAGTAAAGTAAAAGTAAAAGTAATTTGTGATTTTTTAATTTAACTAAAGTAAAAGTAAAAGTAATGGTCAAAATTTTATTTAAGTAAAGTAAAAGTAAAAGTAAGACCTATTTTTTTAAGTAAAAGTAAGAGTAAAAGTATAATAAAAGTAATTTTGAAACGGAGCAAAACACTGTATTTGGAGCTCCAGAGCTCCATTCTAAAATTTTTTTGTTAATTTTATGTATAAATTATCATTTTAATAAGTTTTTTGGTAAAATAAATGATTTTAGCGTGTTAGCGGCCTAAAAAGTTATTTGCTGCTATGTATTTACTTTACAACAAGCCCATATGGAACCCACCCATTGAAATTACTTAAATTTTACTTAAATTAATTTTAGTATTTGCAGTGGAAAATCCGAGTAAATGTAAAAGTAAAAGTATTTGAAATTTCTAAATTCGAGTAAGTGTAAAAGTAAAAGTAGTTGAAATTTCAAAAGTCGAGTAAAAGTAATCCAAAATCCGTTACTTTTATTACTTTAAGTAAAAGTAAAAGTAATATTTTACGACACTAGTAAAAACGTCATTTGGACAAAGTCCAATGGACGTTTTTAAATACGTTTATACGCTGTATTTGTCCAAAGGACGTTTTTACATAAGTATGAACCAGCCTTAATCGGATTTTTAGCAAAAATAAATAACATAAAAATAAAGGGAAAATACGTGACTTCATATTGCTCCTATATACATAGCACTCCAAGTAGGGCCGTCTTTTCGAAAGACAGATCCCACTTGGCATACTGGCCAAAATTAGAGCCATATGAACTTATTTAGGGTTCTTACAAAAACAATGATTATCAAAAAACAAAACTGTTCGATTATATAAATCGTGACTATTTGAATTTTAATAAAAAAGAATCGAAAATCTTTTGAATGTCATAAAAACAGGCGTGTGTTTATTTATTCTTTTTTCACAAAACAAATAATTTCTAAAGAATTTTTAAGTGACGTATTTTATAAATATTCTTTTTTCCTAAATGCCCTAATTTGGGCAAGCCCTAATGTAGCCTTAATCAAAGCCATTAAAAGCCCTAAGCGATTCGTGATTTGTGCATCCAAATGCGCTAACTAAGGCACGCCTAAATTGGGGCGTGTCTCAGTTGGGGCAAAAAATAAAAAGGATTTAGAGCAAAAAAGTTAAAATAAATGACATTGCACTTCAATTGTAGAACAAAATATCATAAACAAAACACGGAGCTCCGGAGATCCTAAAGAAGCTTTGGATCTGGAAAACTTAAGTTAATCAGAAATTTTGTGTCTGCTATTATGTAAACAAACCTATAAAACATAGCAGCTGGATAACTTAACAGCTATTATCAAAAGAACCTTTAAATAAACGTACAAAATTATAAAAAAATGTTGGAATTTAAACTTAAAAATATATATATATAAGTTAGCCAATTTTGGGCATGCATACATTAATTATAATATTGTTAGGCAAACTTATCAATAATTGATAAAACAAAAAGACACCTTAAGTATTCTTTAATTGTTATAGAAACACAAATATTTAGTGTTATAAAATTTCTTTCACATTTATTAAGTTTAAGCAAAGTGAGGATTTAAAGGAGCACTGTCACAAATCAAATTCCTATAACGCCCGAACCGGACTGCTCCTTTAATACTGAACCGATTCAACTGAAATTTAAAAATGTTGTAGCCTTGTAGTGGAGCACTCTAAATACCAAAGTTGAGTTAGGTAGGTTTCGTATTAAAGGAGCAGTCCGGTTCGGGCGTTATAGGAATTTGATTTGTGACAGTGCTCCTTTAAAGCCGAAGTTTGAAATCGGCAAAATCAAAACCTAAGTCTAAGCTCAAACCAATTTTATACTTTGGGTTTTAATTTCCAAAAAAAAATTTTTATGGCTCCAAGCTCCCAACGACTTTAAAGACCCAAATTTTACTGAATTTCAGCGGAACTTTGGTAAAAATTAAAAATTCGTATTTAGTAGGTAAGGTAAATTAAGTCAGAGAAACTGAGCCTGTTCGAGACTAAGCTCCGGCCTGTTTCCAGGCCTGGCTCCCTCCATTTTTAATTTATTCCAGGGGGTCAGTGACGCAATGCGGTCGACCGTATGAAAACAACGCCTAGTTAGTTTAAGTGAGCCACCTCATTAGCCATGCCGGCTAATACATAAGCTGTTGTGCAAACAACTTTTGCGCATTTTGGCAAATAATAATTTTGAAATTGTTGCGTGTCTAGTGTTGACCCATTCAAATATTTACATCAATCATAAACTGATTACAGTTGTTTTTTAATCACTTGTTCAATCAAATCGTACCCAACTCTAGACGGCAACAAAAAAGCCCAAAACATTTGAACAAATCTTCGTATAAACATTAAAACATTTAAACATTTTGGCAGATAATTTTATTGATTTTGTGTACCTCCTGTTTGCGAATTGAGCTGTTTGCATTTTCAGTAAACTTATCACGATTTTATTTCGTAGCTTCTTAATTTTTTGTGGGAAAGAAAAAATGTACATATTCATATTCTTTAAAGAAACTCATCACTTTTAAAATATTAGTAAATTATAATGTTAATGCAAGTCTTGAGTATTCAAATAAAAAAGAAATTTCTCTAAAGTTTTTAAAATTAATTTCGAAGTTCACATTCAAGTTACGGTTGGTTAGGGTGGTTAAAAACTATTTTGAGAATCCACTTAGAGAAATTTCTCCAAAGTTTTAAAATTAATTTTGAAGTTCACATTCAAGTTACGGTTGGTTAGCGTGGTCAAAAACTATTTTGAGAATCGACTTTGGAATTAGGCGCACCTAAATTAAAAATTTTTCCTGATGTGATTTAAAAAAAATTTGTTTCAAAACTGAGAATTAAATTTTTTGCGAGGTGATCAGTTTCTTGAAAGGGTATCGGTATGTGTTAAAAGTTCAAATATAATTTTCATATTGATATTCATTTTATGGGCTGTGCACCTTGCATTAAAATTTAAAATAAACATAAAGTATAGCACATACTAGATGCGAAAAATACCGTAGTTGCGACAATTCTTTTATATGGACATAGTGATAAATGCCGCATAAGAAAAGAAAACCACTATTTTTTGTAAAAAAATTCAGTCAAAGATTTTTCCTTTTGCGCCGTAAAATGTTCAGGGGTCTAATGTTTAATATGAGATTAGCCATTTTTGCTACACGGTTAAAAAAAAACATCCTAGCAGTATCGAATGGACAATCTAATTTATCGGATTTAATCTGAGATTAAAACTTAATTTTAAATTAAATTGTCACTAATCTGAGATTAGAAAAAATAGCCGCAAATTTTTAAACAACCCCCGGAGCTCAAAAAATGGAGGGTTTTTTTGCTAGCCAAATTAGCGAAAATTTAATCTGAAATTAAATCTTAATCAATGCTGCTAATAGCAAACGTGTGTCGAATATCGAAGCGATTTTCGCCATTTAAAAATCGAGTTAACTTTCTAAGATATTCTTTCCCCCTTCAAAAATTTGCATAAAGTTTATAATATTAATTCTTCGCATTCCTGAAAAACACGTTATTAAATTAAAATGGTTATTTTGTTTTCATAATACTTTCATAAATTCTTAAAATTATTGAGATAAAACCCATAAACTACTTTAACCATTTTAAACCTTAGTTTCCCCAAGCAGCCTAAGCAAAACCTTAAAATCAAGCTAAAATTCATAACAAACGACAACAATATAAAAAAGAGGGGGGGAAAGAATATCCCGGTTTTTAAGTGGGATAGTTTTTCTGGGGGGAAAACTATCCCGGCTTTTTACCGGGATAGTCTTTCCGGGGGAAAAAAGAAGGGGGGAGAAATCCCGCTACACCGGCTAACTTACATCAAGTAATTGTTTTAGTGGACCGGAGTCAGGTCGTCAAAATCTCAACCCATTTTGTTTTGAATTTAAAGGATTTGATATAATAAGTATGCGGCTGTATTTTTGTTCCATAAGAATTCATGGACCACTACCCATAAACCAAAATCATTATAAACATTACGAAATCCCCATGAAGTAGTGTCAATTCCCCACAAATATAATGTGTTTGCAATATTTCGTTTTAATTTTATCACTTAAAAAGTAAAAATAAAATTTTTCATGATAAAATCAGGTTGATTTAGAGCTTTGCCTATATGCTTAGGAAAAAACTAAAACATTTTTAAAGGTTATTATAATTAAAATTTAGTTTTAAAGCAAATTTTAGTTTGCAAACGCAATTTTCAATGCCATGGGGAATTTAACACTGTTTTATGAGAAATTTTATCATGGGAATTTAACACTACTTTTATGGGGATTTTGCACGTCACTAATCAAGTGGCAGAAGCTAAAAAATAGGATCTTGCCATTGGGTTTCCGCGTTTATTTGGGAAATAATTTTAAATCATCTTTATAGAAGAATACATTTTCCTCAGCGCTTATTGGCTTAAAGCGATTCTATAGTGTCATAATTATGTAGAGATCTTCTACAATAAACAACGTTCGTTCAAATTAAAGGTTTTTAACCATCGTGTGCGTGTGTGTATTCTCATGTGCATGCGCGCGTGTATTTGTGTTCTGCAAAAACTACTCCAAGTTCTTAAAATCACAACGAAAAAATGATTCAGAAGAGTCGTTATCAAATCCGTCTACCATAAAGACAAACTGTGGACAATTAACAAGTTACAAAAGCTTGAACGTTATATCGATCCACTCTTTATTTTGCAGATGTAAAGAAAGACGCATACGGCGTGTGCGTTTCGTTCTGAGTAAACATTGTAGAAAAAAATCGGCGCAAAGCTTGTGATTGGTATAGATTTTCAAGCGGCGGCTTAAATAAAAAAATAGATGGTTTTGAAATTTAAAACTTCTGAGTTAGTATGGTTTTTTTCCAGTGCATAATATGCTTTTGCCAATAAATTGACAGCAAACTGTTTTAGCAAAACTGGTTTTATCTTAACCGTGCACTGTACACTTGCTGCCAGCAACAAGTTTAACTGTATTTTATAAATACGAGAAAAAACGTGGGTTTTTCAGTTATTTGTTGGATTTTATGGTTTAGCCCAATGATGACCACAATCAAAAAAATTGACATTATCACAAGAAATTCAACAAAAAATACACAAATATAATGATTGGCTTAGAAGTAAAGTTTCTTCGGTGCAGTATTTGCTTCTTTGTAACTGTAAATAATAGCTCAGAATAGCTTATCTTCAAAAAAAAAATATTAATCAACGTAATGGCAGCAGAAATCGTGGTGTCTCTGCGCCATTCTAAGTTTTTTTTGTACGTTAAAATTGGAAATGCCCTTTCGAACACTTACAGTATAACTCACTTAGATCGTCCTTAACCTTAACACGTCTTTGTGCGTGATTAGTCCACAGTTAGCGGGCAAATTGGAATGGTTTTGAGCTGTATAGCAGCAATATGTTAATTGTATTTATGAATACAGTAGAGTGTGTTAAGTATGACCTAGGTGATACGTAGAGTTTACCGCGGTGAAGTTTACGTAGCACAATGGTTAAACGAAGATACAACCACTGTAAAACGAATGTTTCGCCACCGTAAAAAAGAATGTTTTAAATATTTGGTGTTTTTGTACAAAAAGATTTAAATGAAATAGCAATTATTTTTAGGCCTTAGCAGAGATAAAAGCGTAGTGATTTAAAAATTCTAAATTTGATGACATTAAAATACCTTGGTGCCGAATAAGTTTTTTTTCGAAATATAGAGGATATATATACGCCTTTATTAATGGACTTAATATATTTGTCTACTATTTGCTTTACTGGGTTTTTGGAGCACCAAAATAGGGAGCTAGGAACTATCGAAAATTTTTGGAATTTAAAACTATGAAAATAAATTTTAAGCCAAAAAAAACAGTTTAAGCTTTTTGGCATAGGCTAAAATGCTTTGGGGATTTTTTTACGCTACGGTTCGACTTCCCAAAAGTTTTAATTTACTGTAAAAAAGTTGCGATTCCACTTTTAGCTAAAAGTTGGGGTTTATTCTCAAGCTTACGTAAAGTTTTAGCGATTGAAAACTTCCACAGTTTTGTAACTTCCAGCCTTTTCCAATTTTCACACTTTTCCAACTTTCGCAGTTCTGGCTTTTTGTTCCTAGTTATCAGTTTCAAGTTCCAACTCGAAGTTTTCACGACTTAAAATTTTCTAAGATCATTTTATTTTAGGCTTACATCTATTATATTTAATTTTTTTTTCTATTTATAATAAAAATATAATTATTTTTTATCTAAAGGCAAAATTTATTGAAGAACAGGCTTAAAAATAAACATTAAAGAATGGCGTTACTTTCATTGTACTGCACAAATCCAATCAAGTGTTGGAATATTTAACCCATCATGCTGATAAAATCTATTAAAAATTTGAAAAACTAGCCATAAAAATGATCTATATCAATAGAAAAAGAAAAACCAAAGTATTTTGAATAAACCCTTCTGTCTTTATTTAAAAAATAATAAATATTTTCAAAGACGCGCTAAATTCCTGATAACATTTTGAGACTACAGAGTTTAACTAATTTCAGCCCAAAGTAATTTTACTTTGAAATATTGCCAAAAAATTTATTTACCATTATTTGGAATAGTTTAAACATTTCTGGAACTAAAAAAGGACTTTTTAAAATTATAAATTATATTATTTGCTTAATTCTGAGTTAAATTGTATTAACTATTTAAAATTCTGTTTGCGTTTACAGAAATAATTGCATTTTGTTCTTTTAAATGCATTTATATTTATAATTGTTATAAATAAAAAAATAATAAAACAAAAAAGTTTTGAGAGCAAGTTAAGTAACTAATGCAATTCCGATGGAGTAAGTGAGTGAGTTCACCTATAAATAAATAAGGAATAGAAAGGTTAAATTTTATAATAGAGATACTTATAGAGTGAGTGATAAGCGATCAGTTATTTTTTATTAAGGAAAGTCGGAATTTGTCATTTAAAATGATGTCCTGTCCTCTTATCGGGTAGTAGTCTAATATATTTATTTCTGCAAAGTAATATTAAAAGATATGTTAATTTTTTATAGTTAAAACATTTGGTGTAGTCAGGAAAGCTTACATTCTTGGCGTAGTTATTCTATGTGCTCTTTGCTCAAACGACTTAAACTTATTCGCAAACGCTTTGTTTAATAAGAACTCTCCTTCCATGATTAAAAAAAAGAAGAAAAATAACACACAAAAAAGGGAAAAGCATAAATATGCCGGTTTGGCTTTGTCCACAGGTGAATATTCAATTTCCAACTCTATAACCTCCTATAGGTGAATAATACATTTATAAAGGACGGCACGTTTCAAACGCGGCTTTCGCTATTTAAAAGCTGGCTTTAAGGAAAAGCGGCGAAGATACGTCAATTATTACGCGCAGTATGCTTGAATTGTAAAACTGATAGCCAATTTATGGTTTGGAACATTGTCAAAATGGGAAGAAAATTTTTTAAAAAATCGCGGTCTTTAATGGATATTTTCAAAATGAACGGTGATAAAGTTGGGCAAAACTTCGGTTGACAGTTTTTTTTTTAATTTTTAGCTGTATTTAAAAAGCAGTTTTAATGAATAATATTGAGGTAAGTTAAAACTAACTAGTACAATATTAACCTTTGATGTATAGGTTAGTTACATTTATCTAAAATGCAAATTGTTCTAATTGAAATTAGCAATTGCAAGCCAGATGGGCCAATTTTTTGTCTAAAATTGATATTCATAATCCTGAAACTGAATGAAGTGGGTAACATTTACTAATTATTAATCTTAAATATAAAAAAATATTAAAAAATACAAACTAAAAATTTAAAAAATATATTAATTTGTACATCATTTTGGTGCTAATATTAAAAAATCAACTAAAACACACATATTTAAAAATTAAGTTAATAAATTTAAGGTATTTATCCCTCACAAAACTTTGACTTCAATCTTTTCCTTGTTGTTTTTTCCTAAGTAGATAGTCTTAGTCAGATAGACTCCAAGTTTTTTCTAGTCAGATATACTCCAAATTTGATACAATTACCAATACTTCAATTTCGTTTGTCTTGAATTTTACTTTTGTCTTTGTGGTACAAAAAATTACAACGGTTATAAAATTAACATAGACAAAAATTTAAAGCATATTTCATTGCAATGTTTCAGCGCCCCTAACTTATGCTTTGGAACTCCGGTGATTTAAAACGGACGGACTCCGGAGCTCCGGACATCCGCCCTTAAATAAACGATTATAAAACAATTTTAATCTTGAAACTTAAAATGTTTTTAATTATTCTATTTGCATTTTTTAGCTATTTTTTTAAAATTTTAATAAGTTTTGAAAAAAAATTACTTTACAAAAAATTAGTTTTGCGGTTTTCCTTTGGTAAAAATGCGTTGTAAGGATGACCATATGTAATTGTTTTAATTTCAACCCCATTACGATATTACTTAAACTATAATCTTTCTAATGATTTAGCCCTTACGACATTACTCGAACTATAAGCTTTCTAATGATTTAGCCCAATTTAGCTCATATATATATATATATATATATATATATATATATATATATATATATATATATATATATATATATATATATATATATATATATATATCAGATATCAGAAACATTCAGTGGCATTACTCTTTATATGTTGATAGAGTTAGTACCGGAATATAGGCTGAGCTCCGAGGGTTGCTCGGGAGCTCCTAGAAGCGGCGCAGCTCGGAGCTCCGGCTCACTATTATTTGGCATATGTGAAAATCAGGGGTTAACACTTTGAGATTTGTTCGTTTAAAAAGCGCTGCAAATCCGCAGAAACCGTTTTGCGCCAGTGTTGCACTGTCTTAAACTCCGCGTCCGGACCAGACCGTCCCGATGCGCAATTTAACACAGTGTGCAGCACTGGCGCGAAACACCTTCTGCGGATTTGCAGCGGAAAGAATCCCAAAGAGCTTCTAGCTAATGCTTTGAACTTTTTTTGCTGAAAAATTTTTAAAAAAATATTATTAATGTTTTTTATGCCCCTTGAAAATAAATAAATCTAATAAACATGTGGGTGGTTGACGTATAACGTTTTTATGCTCTGAATTAACACTGACATTGCTCCCCCCAGCAATGTCAGTGTTAATTCAGAGCATAAAAACATATTCATATGTTCATTCAGAGCATATTTATTATTAGCGAGTTATTGTGCTTGATATAAAAGATTTTGTTGCTAATCAGAACAACAATTTTAAAACAATGAATAATACATAACTCAAATAAATAAACCTTATATAATTTTAAATTCTTTTACAATTTAATTGTTTGCATTGAGATACGGGTGTCATTAGTACTAAAGCTAAGGCTAAAGTGCTTTAGTACTAAAGGGTTTTTTAGGCTTAGTATTAAAGCTAAAGCGCGGCTAAACTTAAATTAGCTGGCAAAAGCTCGACAAAAGTGTGGGCCCCGCAAAACGTTAGCTTTTGCCAAGAAAATGACAAATCACCAAAAAATCTTAAGTGTTTTCACCAAACCAAAAACACGATTATTTATTGAGAATCATATCAGTGAAAGGGGGAGGTAGGGTGGGATTCACCCCCTACCTTTTATAACCTCAAAATTTTAGACCCCCTCCCAAACAAAAAATCGAGTTCTCCTCAGAAAATTTTTAAATCTTTTAACCTGATTCCCTCCAGAATTTTAAATCTGACACCTCAAAAGTATTTTGTTTTTTAAAACCAAACCCACCCTGACCCTATTCCAGATTTCAAAATTTGCCATTCCGGGTCTATCCCCCTAGAGAGCCAGCGAGTACGGAGGGAGCCCCTAGGAGCTCCCTTCCAAAACTAAAGATGTACCTTAGACAGAACCAACCACAAAACTACCTTCCCTCCCCCTTAGCTGCCAAAACTATACTCACTTGGAGTTAAATATGCCTATTTTTCCTTAAAAGTAACATAAGTGAGTTATTTGAACAATAATGCTAATTAAAATGATTAAAACAACTTTTGGTTTCAAGGTGCTGTGAGTATGGGGTTTTACTTTTTAGGTTTTCTTATTTTTGTTCAAGCATTAGAAAAGACTTATTTGTTTTTGGTTTTTTGAAGTATTTTTTTATTTTTTTTAAGTGTTTAATATTAAAATAATTCCATTTTTATTGTTTCATATAAATATATAAATAAATAAATTTATTTTGTCATGTAAATACATAGACAGGAAATACACAAAAGCTTGTAAACGTTACAGCACTGGAATTTGCATCTACCTATATAAACACTGATTATAAAAGAAAACTACTAAAAAAAACAGAAACCACAGCAACCACAGCAATAATCCACTAAAAGTGATCAAGACCAACTGTCAAACTATATTGTCAGTAGGATTCCGGACTCCACTGACAAAACAGCCCACACAACCAGCCTTAATCATAATTATTGGTTACTGCAAAAAAAATAAAATTGTTGAATATAAAGATCTAGTACACATTATAAAACTTTTGTCTGGTTTGCTCACAAAAATTGGTGCTTAAATCATTCCAAAGCCGAATTGAT
>JASAMX010012716.1:0-12631 GCA_030248175.1 Microlaimidae sp. YZB2_3
TTTGGGGCACTCATAAAGTTTAAGGGAGGGAGTGTCTGCAGTTTCGAGATTTTTTTTAACCCCCTATCTCCTGCACAGCCCACTTATGATTTAGACCATAATGAATGTACTACAGACCTGAGCATTCCCCCCTCCCCCGGTGTTTTATTGGAGGGGCAGGGACGTACCCAAGGTTTCAATTTGGAAGGGGGAGGGGCGGAATGTAGTACAAAAAAATTTCAGGGGGAGAAGAGAGGGGCCCCGCCCCCCCCCCCCCCCGAAGTTTTTGCACCCCCCTTAATTTTTGAAAACTTTAAAAAAGCAGGGATAAACATAGATAAAGCTTTATAATACACTGTTTTTAGCCTAATAACGTTTAATATTTTTAGCGGTAAAAACATGTTTTCTTAGTTAAAAGTTACATTAGCACAGATTGGCAGAGCCTGGATTTCACAAAAAAAAGGAATTTGGAGACCTTTCAGACCCCTTGGCTACACTCACATTGTAAACCAAAGCACATGAACAGCATCTCGACTCCATGTTTTTTAGGGTACCTTACATACCTATATGAAAAAAATCCGAGCCAATGCTATACGCGGCTGGAAAATTTAGTAGGACGAAGGTACATAAATCAACGAATATGATTGTTTGTATTGCTTTCTGTGTAGTACTTATTACTTATAAAAGTTTTGTGCTAACTTTGAAATAACATTGGCATTAGGCAAGATAAATAGCGAGATATAATACGTATGTATACTAGAAGGGGATCGCTAAGCGAAGCGAAGCGGAAAAAATTTGTTTGGTTTTTGGGGGTCAATTGTGGTACTAAAATTATTTTATAGTTTGGCTCGGAGCGATTAGCGAGGCGCTAGAAAACTTTGAATTTTTAGCCACTGAAAACCCCCAAATTTTATTATCTGGCGTCTATTTCGGGGGGGGGGCGCCCCCCCCCCCTCGCCCCTAACCCTGGTTACGTTCATAGGGGAGAAAGGGGGAATTTTGTTTTTAGTCCTTTTATTTTCTTCCTCCCCTTCTTGTTCCCCGTTTTATTGCACCCTCCCCAATAAAACCCCGGGGGAGGGGCAGTGCACAAATCTGCATTCATAAAACTTTTTTCTATAAATTAACCGCACCGTTGACGAGATATCCTTATCTGAAACGTCACTACACCAAATCTATTAAGAACAAATGCCCCCAACTGCAGGGGCAAACTTCATGACGTCAAACGCCTATTTATATGCCCCCAACAACCAACAGCACTCAAATTAAAAGATCTATGGGAAAGACCAGTCGTGGATGGATGCGGTCAGGTTCCTCAGGAACCTGAACCCCAGGAACCGTTGTTTGCATATATGGGCACGGGGGTGGTTGGTTGGGGGGGTAACCCCCAAATTCTGAGAAGGGGGTTTAACCCCACCACTCAGAAGTGGGGGGGGGAGAAAAAGTTAACCCCCCAATTTTGGAAAAATGAAGAAGAAAAAATGTCTTTAAAATGACTTCTAACTGCCTCCAAACTTAAGTTTTGAGGTCAAAATAAATGTTTTAAGCAATAAAAAGCTCAAAAATGCATTAAAAAGGGCTTTTTGACCTAAAATTAGCGTTTTTTTTACCTATTTTTCCTTCAAAATCGAAAAACGATATGGGTAAAATGCACTCCAGAAAAAAAACGATATAGGTATTTTGCGTTTCTCGGATTTTAACCCCCCCCCCCTAATTTGTGGTTTAACCCCCCCCCCCCACTTCGGACCAACTTGCCCATGTATGGTTCCCGGATGACATCACCTGAAGCAATTGGCTATGAACAAGAACTTACAACCGTATCAAACTGCATTTTTTTCTTACCTTCTCTGCCAGTACTGGAGGGTAGCCGAACGCCACGATTTGCTCCAACTGCTCCGGGTTCGGATCCCAACGGCGGCGGGAAGGTCGAGTTTTGGCCGCCGGCTGTCCGCCGGGTCGCCCAGTCACACCGGTCGACAATCCGCTCGCCGACTCCTCCTCCTGTAAATAATAATCCAGTTGTCACAACTCCCGCTGTGTTAATGTTTCAGAAATATGACGGCTTATAAATATGAGTTGTAATGTAACACTGTCGAGCGATGGTGTAATGCAAGCACGTCAGTCAATGGGATACTGAGGCTGGAGATTTCAGGTTCAAGTCCTGTATCGCTCATTATTCAGCCAAAAAAGCTAAAAATAGCAAATTGTTTCGCAATTTATCTTTCAAAAACTCGACTTATTCGGCCTCATATTTCTGGACGTTACACAGTCGTTATTTAATATCGTCGTTACTACAGTAAAATGAACCGCAGTGTCTATAAAATATACGATACTAGACATGTGACTCAATCTCCAGTTAATCGAGTACTGTTTGATATCAATAAATCACCCGGGGGTACAGCCCCGTGTGGAAGGCCAAAATTTTAGGAGGGGTCCAGGGGGGTCCGAACCCCCCTGGCTTTTTAGAGGGGTCGATCCCGGGTGCGAGATTTCAAATTTAGGGGGGTCAGGGGGGTCCAATTTTTTAACAAAATTTTTTTAACTCAAGAAAGTGTTTTTAGGTCTAATATTGAATTTTATGTACTAAAACAGCTTATTTAGGCCTAAAAGTGTATTTAAACACTGTTTTTAACTAAAAAACCGTGTTTTTGACAGTAAATAAAAAATATACTTCCAAATTGGTCGGGAGGGGGGGCGGGAGGGGGGTCAGTCTCGCTAGGGGAGGGTAAGGCCTAAGTAGGTAAGCATTGGTAAGCAAGTAGGAATACGAAAACACGGCACAAATTTTTTTAATTGTGCAGACCGCAATATAAAACCAAAAGTTACGATTTTCTTACAGTTGCGGTAAAATATCGGCGGATAAAAAAATATAAATTTTTTTGGGGCATCACAAAAATACCCCATTTTTAGTACTGGACTGGGACCACAAGTGGGCAGGGAGATGTTGGAGGAGAAAGGGAGGCTTAACCCCTCCTGAAATTTTGAGATGGGGTTTAACCCCCAACTCAGAAGTGAATGAGAAAAGGTTACCTAACCCCCAATATTGAAAAAAAAAAAGAAAAAAAATATAAGCTTTGAAGTAAAAATGAGTGTTTTAAACAATAAAAAACTTGATGGAAAAACAATGAGGGTAAAATGCACTCTTAAAAAAACGATATGGATAAAATGCGTTTGTGGGATTTTAACCTACCCCCACCTCCCATTTCCAAAAAAAAACCGGGTTAAACCTCCCAACTTTCCCAAATATGCCCCCCTCAAAATTTTTTTAGAACACCCACTCACAATTTCGGGTATATCCCCATGTCCATCCCCGAAATTCCAGAGGATGCCCACCATACAAGGGCAAGTTGGTCCGGAGTGGGGGGGGTTAAACCCCAAATTAGGTGGGGGGGGGGTTAAAATCCGAGAAACGCAAAATACCCATATCGTTTTTTTTCTGGAGTGCATTTTACTTGTTGAGTTTGCCAGTTTCCAGGGTTTCCATCAACCCCCCCCATCTCAAAATTTCCAGAAAATTTAAGCTTCCCTTCCTCCTCCAACATCTCCCTGCCCACTGGTGTGGTCCCAGTCCGGTACTAAAAATGGGGTATTTTTGTGATGCCCAAAAAAATTTATATTTTTTATCCGCGAATATTTACCGCAACTGTAAGAAATCGTAACTTTTGTTTTATATTGCGGTATCCGTAAAAAAATTTGTGCCATATTTTCGTATTCTACTTGCTTACCAAGTGTACCTACTACCCCCTCCCCTAGCGAGACTCAGCCCTCCGCCCCCCCTCCCGACCAATTTGGAAGTATATTTTTATTTTTACTGTCAAAAACACGGTTTTTTAGTTAGAAAACAGTGTTTAATACACTTTTAGGCCTAATAACTGTTTATACATAAAATTCAAATATTGACTTAAAAACACTTTCTTGAGTTAAAAAAATTTTGTTAAAAAAAACTTCCTGACCCCCCTAAAATTTGAAATCTAGCACACCCGGATCAACCCCTCCTAAAAAAAGCCAAAAAGTTTCGGGACCCCCCCTGAACCCCTCCTAAAGTTTTGGCCTTCCACAAGGTCCTCTGCCCCCAGTGTCGATTTATTGATATCAAAGAGTGCATGATAAAAAGGAAAATCTGTCACATGTCTAGTGTCATATGTGTTATAGACATAGCGGTTTCATTTTGGTGATGTAACGACGATATTAAGAATAACAACTGTGTAACATCCACAAATATGAAGCCAAATAAGTCGAGCTTTTGAAAGATAAATTACGAAACAATTTGCTATTTTTAGCTTTTTTGGCTGAATAATGCGGCAATTACAGGACTTGAACCTGGAAATCTAAAGCCTCAGTATCCCATTGACTGACGTGCTTGCATTACACCATCGCTCAGACATTGTTACATTACAACTCATATTTATAAGCCGTCATATTTCTGAAAAGTTAACACAGCGAGGAGTTGTGACAACTGGATTGATTATTTACAGGGCGGAGTAGTAGGCAAGGAGATTGTCCCTGCCCTGAGTGACTGGGCGAACCAGCGGAAGGGGGGCCGCCAGAACTCAACCTTCCCGCCGCCGTGGGGATGCGAACCCGGAGGGGTTGGAGCGATGCGTAGATCTCGGCTACCCTCCTGTACTGGCAAAGAAGGTAAGGAAAAAATGCAGTTTGATACGGTTCTAAGTTCTTCTTCGTTGCTTATTGCTTAGGGTGCTGTCATCCGTGAACTATACATGGGTAAGTTGGTCCGAAGTAGGGGGGGGGGGGTTAAACCACAAATTAGGGGGGGGGGGGTTAAAATCCGAGTTGGGACGGAAATACCTATATGAGTTTTTTTTATGGAGTGTTATTTTACCCATATGGTTTGTCGACTTTGAAGGAAAAATAGGTAAAAAAAACGCTAATTTTAGGTCAAAAAGCCCTTTTTAGTGCATTTGTTGAGCTTTTTAGTGCTTTGTAACATTTATTGTGTATGTCTATACGTAAGTTTGGTGTGTAGTTAGAAGTTATTTTAAAGATATTTTGTTTTCTCTCATTTTTTCCAAAATTGGGGGGTTGACTTTTTCTCCCACTTCTGAGTGGTGGGGTTAAACCCCCTTCTCAGAATTTGGGGGTTACCCCCCAGACCAACCACCCCCGTGCCCATATATGCAAACAACGGTTCCTGGGGTTCAGGTTCCTGGGGAACCTGACCGCATCCATCCACGACTGGTCTTTCCCATAGATCTTTTAATTTGAGCCTGCTGTTGGTTGTTGAGGGCATATCAATAGGCGTTTGACGTCATGAAGTTTGCCCCTCCAGTTGGGGGCATTTGTTCTTAATAGATTTGGTGTAGTGACGTTTCAGATAAGGATATCTCGTCAACGGTGCGGTTAATTTATAGAAAAAAGTTTTATGAATGCAGATTTGTGCACTGCCCCTCCCCCGGGGTTTTATTGGGGAGGGTGCAATAAAACGGAGAACAAAGAAGGGGAGGAAGAAAATAAAAGGACTAAAAACAAAATTCCCCCTTTCTTCCCTATGAACGTAACCAGGGTTAGGGGCGAAAAGGGGGGGAGCGCCCCCCCCCCCCGAATGAGACGCCAGATAATAAAATTTGGGGGTTTTCAGTGGCTAAAAATTCAAAGTTTTCTAGCGCCTCGCTAATCGCTCCGAGCCAAACTATAAAAGAATTTTAGTACCACAATGATCCCCACAAAACAAAAAAATTTTCCGCTTCGCTTCGCTCAGCGGTCAAATCGTCAAGTGCCATAATATATGCCTAATATTTCTCTCTATTAATCTTGACCAAAATGTTATTGAAAAAACTACAATAATTTTAATAAACAATAAGCATATACTACATTTACATATCAAGCAAAACAAAAAAATCATATTTGTTTGATTTGTGTATATGCCTTTCTTCCTCCTAAATTTTCCAGCCGCCTAAAATATAGCAATGGGTCCGTGATTTTTTTCCATATAAGTACCCCAAAAAACATGGAGATGCTGCTCATTTGCTTTGATGTACAGTACGGGTGTAGCCAGGGTCTTAACGGTCTCTAAATTTTTTTTGTGAAATCCAGGCTCTGGCAATGTCTGCTAATGTACTTAATTTTTAATTAAAAACATGTTTTTACTACTAAAAACACTAGACACATTATACACTAGACACATAACACTATTCGGTTATTAGGGCAAAAACAGTGTATTATTCAGCTTTATCTATGTTTATCCCTGCTTTTTAAACTTTTTCAAAAATTAGGGGGCTCCGCCCCCCTCCCTTGAAATTTGGGGAGGGGGGGCTCTGTCTGGCCCTTCTCCCCCCGAAATTTTTTTGTACTAAAATCTGGCCCTCCCTCACCAGAAATGAATCTCTGGGTACGTTCCTGCTAAGATTAGTAATGTTACCTGGAGCTCCGTCCTATTTTCTAGTATTTATTATTGAATTATTTTGTCAAAAACTTTTTTATGAGCTAAAATACTTTTGAAACTTATGAAAAACCATAAATCAGTCCCAAATTTTCAAGCTTAATGGTAAACACTTAATTCTTTTTGTTCAGTTACTTTTTTTCTCTTTCTCCTCTGCTTGCCCTTTCCCGTTTTATTGCCCTCCCGTTTTAAAAAAATTGCCCTCCCGTGCCACCCCATTTAGGAATTGCTCCCCCTCTCCCAAACATGGGCAAGTTGGTCCGGAGTGGGGAGAGGGTTAAACCCCAAATTACGGGGGGGGGGGGGTTAAAATCCGAGAAACGCAAAATACCCATATCGTTTTTTTTTCTGGAGTGCATTTTACCCATATCGTTTTTCGATTTTGAAGGAAAAATAGGTAAACAACGCTAATTTTAGGTCAAAAAGCACTTTTTATAGCATTTTTGAGCTTTTTATTGCTTAAAACATTCATTTTGACCTCAAAACTTAAGTTTGAAGGCAGTTAGAAGTCATTTTAAAGGCATTTTTTTTCATTTTTCCAAAACTGGGGGGTTAACCTTTTCTCCCCCCACTTCTGAGTGTGGGGGGGTGGTTAAACCCCCTTCTCAGAATTTGGGGGGTTTAACCCCCCCAAGCCCCCTCCGTTCCCATGTATGGTTTGGGGCACTCATAAAGTTTAAGGGAGGGAGTGTCTGCAGTTTCGAGATTTTTTTTAACCCCCTATCTCCTGCACAGCCCACTTATGATTTAGACCATAATGAATGTACTACAGACCTGAGCATTCCCCCCTCCCCCGGTGTTTTATTGGAGGGGCAGGGACGTACCCAAGGTTTCAATTTGGAAGGGGGAGGGGCGGGAATGTAGTACAAAAAAATTTAGGGGGAGAAGAGAGGGCCTTGCCCCCCCCCCCCATTTAATTTTTGCACCCCCTTTAATTTTTGAAAACTTTAAAAAAGCAGGGATAAACATAGATAAAGCTGTATAATACACTGTTTTTAGCCTAATAACGTATTATTAATGTTTTTAGCGGTAAAAACATGTTTTCTTAGTTAAAAGAGACATTAGCACAGATTGGCAGAGCCTGGATTTCACAAAAAAAAAAAGAATTTGGAGACCTTTCAGACCAATTGGCTACACTCACATTGTAAACCAAAGCACATGAACAGCATCTCGACTCCATGTTTTTTTAGGGTAGCTTACATACCTATATGAAAAAAATCCGAGCCAATGCTATACGCGGCTGGAAAATTTAGTAGGACGAAGGTACATAAATCAACGAATATGATTGTTTGTATTGCTTTCTGTGTAGTACTTATTACTTATAAAAGTTTTGTGCTAACTTTGAAATAACATTGGCATTAGGCAAGATAAATAGCGTAGCGAGATATAATACGTATGTATACTAGAAGGGGATCGCTAAGCGAAGCGAAGCGGAAAAAATTTTTTTGGTTTTTGGGGGTCAATTGTGGTACTAAAATTATTTTATAGTTTGGCTCGGAGCGATTAGCGAGGCGCTAGAAAACTTTGAATTTTTAGCCACTGAAAACCCCCTCAAATTTTATTATCTGGCGTCTATTTGGGGGGGGGGCGCCCTCGCCCCTAACCCTGGTTACGTTCATAGGGGAGAGGGAATTTTGTTTTTAGTCCTTTTATTTTCTTCCTCCCCTTCTTGTTCCCCGTTTTATTGCACCCTCCCCAATAAAACCCCGGGGGAGGGGCAGTGCACAATCTGCATTCATAAAACTTTTTTCTATAAATTAAAGACCGCCCATTTAACAATATCCTTATCTGAAACGTCACTACACCAAATCTAGGACAAATCAACCCAACTGCAGGGGCAAAGTTCATGACGTCAAACGCCTATTTATATGCCCCCAACAACCAACAGCACTCAAATTAAAAGATCTATGGGAGAGCCAGTCGTGGATGGATGCGGTCAGGTTCCTCAGGAACCTGAACCCCAGGAACCGTTGTTTTCAAATATGGGCACGGGGGTGGTTGGTTGGGGGGGTAACCCCCAAATTCTGAGAAGGGGGTTTAACCCCACCACTCAGAAGTGGGGGGAGAAAAGTAACCCCCCACATACCGGTTTTACAATCGACTTGTTTCAGTCTTTTCTGGCATTTAGTTTTTAGACTTATGTAGCTTTATACTATTCCATTTAATATAAGGCTTTTTTCGAAACTTTGTTTCGTCTTTTGCTAGAATTAAATAATTAAATTAATGCTTATAATTTTTAAATTAGATAATTTAATAACATTTCTTGAAAATCATTAAAGGCCAAACTTTGAATATTTAAGGACCTAATGAATTTAATAAATTTTATGGTCTTAATATATTAATTTACCGCTGTTTAAAACCTATTAACTTAACTTAAAATATATTTTCAAAGAGTTTAATGCAAAAAAATTGGTTTTTTTGTTTTTTTTATTTCATGGTTAAAGTATCTAGGGTAACTGACTTAATTTCGGCCACCTTTTTTATTTTTTGAATAAGTTTTTTTCTGGCTTTTTCAATCAAGCCAAAATTTGGCCTAAAAATCAAACAATAGCCATATTTGTTATTCCAGTGCAAAATTTGAATATTTCTGTCACACTTAAAAATCAGTGAAGGTTTAAACCTTTTTTTTAAAGTGGCCGAAGTTAAGGCGCGTGCCATTTATTTCGGCCACCTACAAAAAACTAGCCATAACTATTGCCTAAACGAACAATAAAAATTTCTAAAGGTTGCAAATTTACTCTTAGGTATTGTTCTTGGTACATATAACTTAATTTTTCCCGTTTGCGAACTTTAATAGTTATTAGCAAGACTTTAAATAATTATGTCAAAACCTTAAAAAAACCAGTTTTAATAATTTGTATTTTTTGTTCAATTTTTATTTTTGGCTTAAAAAACGTCAAAACGAAGTCAAACAAGCAAAAGCAATTTTTATAAATACGGTAGTACGATGATATTTAAAAACAATAAAAAAGGGCAGGTTCTTTCACCTAAATTTTCAGGTGGCCGAAATTAACGGAATCTCAAAATCCGTAGTTAGTTAAACGCATTGCAAAATGATTTTCAAGAAAATATCAAAACATGAAAATTAACAAGTTTCAGCCTTAAATAGAAGATATTTTAAGGTTATATATTGCTTCGTTCTAAATTTGATGCAGTTTAAACACAAAGAAAAAATTAGGAAAATCACAAAAAATTAACTTTTTGTATAAAAAAGTTGATAATGTAGAATAACAAAAATACAAAACTTTTGCAAAAACATTTTATTCAACATTAATCCAGTTACTTTTGTGCTAGTTTTTTTGTGTTTTAAAAATAAGCTAATTTTCTAACACCCTAAATTGGTGGCCGAAATTAAGGCGTGGCCGAAATTAAGTCAGTTACTCTACTAAAATGAAAAGAATAAGAATGAAAAGTTAAGAATGCGAAAAATCACTCGTTTTTACTTTTTTTTGGATGAAAAACAGGCACTACAAGACTTGAAGTTGTAATTTCCTACCTTAATACTCTAACGCCTGACGTCCTGCATTGCAAATTACCTGCTGATTTTGCTTTTATTTTACAGCTTGTATTTACAAGGCGTCGTATTTTTGAAACATCAAAAAAACGGGAGTTGCTACACATACAAAAATCTTGCACAATATAGTTTTTAAAAAATATATATATTTAATTTTTAGATATTAAAACGATTGTATTGATATTATTAAGTGAAATATTTTCTCTAAATTTTGTTCTTTCCTTTTTCTTTTTTTGAAAAATGACATTGGATGCAATGTTTTAAAAGATAGAAATTCTAGCAAAAGCCGAAACAAAGTTTCGAAAAAAGCCTTATATTAAATTGAATAGTATTAAAGCTACAATAAGTCTAAAAAGTTAATGCCAGAAAAGACTGAAACAAGTCTCTCTAAAACGGGCAAATTAATAATATATTTTATTAAGCTTTCAGAAACAACAAGACTTAATAAAAGGAATAAGTGTAAAGGCTGGTTCATACTCATGTAAAAACGTCCTTTGGACAAAGTCCAAAGGACGTTTTAACATACGTTTATACGCTGTATTTGTCCTTTGAACTTTGTCCAAAGGACGTTTTTACATAAGTATGAACCAGTCTTAAAAACTTTGATTTGCATTTATTAACCATTTGACGAAAATGAATGTAAGAATTTATCAAAACGTTGATAAATTTTTGCATGCGTTAATCAGCTATAGTAATACGACGGCATTAATTGAGTCACACGTCAATAAAACGGTTAAAAGATAATATTATTATTATTAACGTCAATTTAAAACTAAATATCCTGATCTAGGTCTGAAAAACCATGAAAAATTTAGATTTAATTTAAGGCGACTTTTTCTTTAATGGTTTTTATCTATTACATAAAACAAATTAACTGGCAAAGTAATTGTTATAGTAAAAGTCGCTTTATATTAAATCTAAATTTATAAAAACAATTTTTTTAACTTAATCTGTATAATAAAATTTATTACGTCAAATACTAATAATAACAGCACAATATTTAAAACCAAAATTTGTTAAGCCATTTAAAATTAAAAATAAATCATTGATTCAATCTTCTTTCCGCGTCCAAAAGTTGACTTTTGATGTGAAAATAAAGCATGACCAGAATTGAACTCAGAAAAAACAGCAAAAAACCCGCTACAGTCAGAATTTAGTGTTAACAGATCTTACGATTAGTTATTGTGAGAGTCACAATACATAAAATTCAACGAGGTTTACTTACTAGTGATGTTCCTTACTCGCCAATATCATCCTACAGAACTTACTGTATTTGAAAAGGAGAGAGTTCTGGATAGTGTTGTAAAAAGTAATGATTTTCGATTGTTTTAAGTAAAAGTAAAAGTAATTTGAAAAAATTTATTTTAAGTAAAATAAAAGTAAAAGTAATTAGTGATTTTTTAATTTAATTTAAGTAAAGTAAAAGTAAAAGTAACGGTCAAAATTTTATTTAAGTAAAGTAAAAGTAAAAGTAAGACCTATTTTTTAAAGTAAATGTAAGAGTAAAAGTATAATAAAAGTAATTTTGAAACGGAGAAAAACACCAGTTTTTGGAGCTCCAAAGCTTAGTTCCAAAGTTTTTTGCTAATTTTATGTATAAATTTTGATTTTAATAAGTTTTTTGGGTCAAAATAAATGGTTTTAGCGTGTTAGCGGCTTAAAAAATTTCTTCTGCCACTTATTTGACAACAAGCCCATAGGGAATCTACTCATTGAAATTACTTAAATTTTACTTAAATTAATTTAAGTATTTGCAGGGAAAAATTTGAGTAAGAGTAAAAGTAAAAGTAATTAAAATTTTAAAAGTCGAGTAAAAGTAAAAGTAATCCAAAATCCGTTACTTTTATTAGTTTAAGTAAAAGTAAAAGTAACTTTTTACAAACTTAGTTCTGGAGATCATAATATGTATAACCACTCGTCGAAAAATTATAAAAGCTTGGATTTGCTAAATAGAAACGTAAAACCTATAAAACTCAATTTTAGCACATAGGCTCAGGTTTCAAGGAGTTAACTTAATTTGACGTCTTCAGACTCGAGAGAAACTTTGCACAAAAGCTGTTAAAAAATATTCGTTATACAAATTATGACAATAGGTTAAAATTTCTGCAACTACAAAAACTTAATGACAGAAGTAATATTATAGATATTTTAGAATTTTATAAAATTATTCGCACCAAAACAAACAATGACCGCAATGACTTTTTTCTACTTTAATCGAAACTTTCCTGGAGGTTACTCGTAAAACTAAAAAAATACAAAAATGTAGAGCAAATAATATTTTAGCAATAAGGTTGTTTCAAAATTGGCTCTTTTAAAAAACAAGTTTTCGCTTAACTTAATATAGGTGTTTTTGTTTGCTTGATTAAAATTTTTAAAAAACTATTAAAAATATCGGTAAACAGAAATTAAAAACAACTCTCAAACATCTTATAATACCAAACTCAACATAAAAATTCATTTCAATTTCAAAATTGAGTTGTTTTTTTTTCTCCTTGGTTTTATCAGGGAAGAGCGCGGAGCGCTCTTTCCCTTATATTAAATGGGTTAAGTCACTGCGCGGTTAACCGTTGTTGATGGCGTCATCGAAATCAACAAAACCTTTAATAGTTTTTTAGCCAATTAAAAATCTAAACATTTTACATAACTAAAATATTACCCATATTTTTCTGATATTAAAAACCTAAAAACTTTAGCTAAACTAATAAGAGTAACGGATTTTGGATTACTTTTACTTTTAC
>JASAMX010012720.1:0-13573 GCA_030248175.1 Microlaimidae sp. YZB2_3
TGGATATTTTTTCAAAAGGATTTATCGGTTTTATATCGATATTGATTTTTAGTAGCGATGTTTTTGCGCAACCAAACGCCAACTACCCTATGAACGGAAACAAACCCAACGGTCTCAGGTATATAAGTTTATTTATATTTTAACTTTAGAGTTAATTTTTATACACTAAGATAAACATTAAACTCGTTTTTTTATATTTTTAACTTGCTTACTTTTTTGGTTTAACACACTACATAAAACTAGGCTGATAAAAATTCGTAACAATTTTAAAAATGAATATTGTACATTGATAATACCTCATCATTAGCTGCAATGATTTTTAATATAAAAACTATATAAACAACAACCTTTACAATACATTTTCACTCTTGATTGTTAAAGATGTGTCGCCTGTCTTCAGTGATAAACTTCTTTTAAAAACAATTTTTGATACAACTAACCTTCGTATTGAGATAAATGTTTGCTTCAAGCCTGCATTCTGATTTTGAAGGTGTTTTTTTAAATAATCATTATATCATTGTTTAAATAATCATACTATAGTATGAGCCATGTTTTGTATTAGGTAAGTATCGAGTGGCTGTATGTATTTTGGACGACACTTTGATCTGTCTGCTACAACCCCCAGAAGAATTTTATGCGTCTGCAAACCTTTGACTTGCTTTATGTCAATTGTCAATAAACAAAGTAGTTTAGTTAAAGCTAAAGTCTTCCAGGCTGAAATTAAGGGCGTAACCGTTCTCCGCCAGGAAGAAATAAACAATAGCGAGAAAAATTAAAAAAAAAGTTTTTAGCAGTTATGTAACCAATTATTATTTAGTTGCGTCATGTGTTTTTCTGCACGTGATATTTTCTCGAAGAACGAGTGGTTACTTTACCAGTCATCTATTTTCACCCTGATAGAATTTATCTTTAGTGCCTGCTTCTAACTGAGTACAACAATTATATAATAATGTTTTACCTACATACTTCTGAGATGGTTTTAAAAAAACGTTTAGTCCGCAATCAAGATGCTTTTTTTCAGATTCTTACCTGCTTGTCAGGTGTTTTGTGCTGCGCCTGGCCTACTTACATTTAACTTACCAATAGCAGATTGAAAAACTGCCCTTGGGGGTTTTTCATCCTTGGTTTTTGATTCTATTCCTTCTCTTTTATATAGATCTAGCCCGAATTCTTTTTTTTATTTAGATCTAGCCCGAATTCTCTTTTTTATTTAGATCTAGCCCGAATTCTCTTTTTTATTTAGGTCTAGCCCGAATTCTCTTTTTTATTTAGATCCAGCCCGAATTCTCTTTTTTATTTAGATCTAGCCCGAATTCTCTTTTTTATTTAGATCTAGCCCGAATTCTCTTTTTTATTTAGATCTAGCCCGAATTCTCTTTTTTATTTAGGTCTAGCCCGAATTCTCTTTTTTATTTAGATCCGCCGTTAGCCCTTTTTTTATTTAGATCTAGCCCATTCCCCTTTTATTACCCCCGCCCACGCCCAGATCTGCCCGAATTCTCTATCCTTCCCCCCCTCTTATGCCCGCTTCTCTTTGTTTACCCTTTGGCCGTCTAATGGTCGGGCGAATTCTCAATGGTCGCAAAACAGCAGGTCGATCTATCAAGGAAGATCGCAGCCGGGATATTGGCGAGTAACGTTTTTTTCAAATTGTAAATTTAATACAATTATATTAAAAAAACATTATTATAATTTAATTAAAGAATATCACATAAAGTTTCGGCCACATTTGCTACGTTACTGCAAAACCTATCAATCTCTTGCTTCAGGAAGAAAGCTTGCGCCGTTTGTGTATTAATAAAAACTAGTTTTTCAGATAGAATTGAAATTAGTGATGTTGACCAGAGCTCCGAAGCTACGGAGCGAAGCTCGGAGCCTTTATTTTAAATGGTCGGATTTCCGGAGCATGATATTGGAGAGTAGAAAGCATTACTGATGGAAATCGACGTTGCTGCGCATAAAAAACTCATAGCTTCTCCAAATTAATAAAAAAGTGCATGGTTTTCTGCAACGCTTGTGTCGCTAATAAGAAATATGGGACAATCAGAAAAATTTAAAAATTAAAAAAACGTTTTTTACAAAAATAATAATCCGGTATTAAATTGTCTGATATAAAACGGCATGCGTATTTACATATGGCTGTGTGCAACAATCCTTATATTTATTCAAAAAAAATTGTTAAACGAAATGTTTTAGCAATTTTAAATAATTTGATGCTGCTGCCTTTACATATATGCATCTACTATACACATAATCCGTTGTTTATACAAGACAATGATATTTAGGCTATTTTAGAGCTGCAACTCATCAGCTAACATTAATTCATAATAATACATTCCACCTCATTATAGGGCTCACAAAGAACTTGGCAACAAGCCAACAGTCAAATGGCTAGGAATTCGGTCCAATATAATCAGCCGAAAAATTGGCAACAAGCCAACGGTCCATCGGCCAGAAATCCCCAACCGTACAGATCTCAACCGCAGATAAATAAACAATGGCAGCAGTCCAGAGGTACGAATCCGGCCAATTATCGCTCTCAAAATCCCGGCGGCAATTGGCAGCGAGCCAATAACGGCCAGAGATCGCGGAATTGGCAGCAAGCCAGAGCCAGGAATCCGACCAATAGCCGCACTCGCAATCCGCAGAGCTCCAAAAACGGTCAGGGGCGTGGGAATAAAAAGCGCACCAACGCCAAAGAACAGTCCGCAAGTAGCGAAGAGGAGTGGGAAATGCCTCAGATGTCATCGGGTCGGTCTTCTCCGGGTATTTATAATCCAAAAAGGCACACATGGGTATGTTAATTCGTATTAATTATGAAAAAAAGGAATTTTACGTCATATTTACATTAAAAAACTACACAGTATATAAAATGGCCCCATCAATATTTTTCTATATTTTGTGTAAACATGATCAAATCCTACATAAAATACATACCATAATGTATTAATTCGCCGTAATTTTACCTTTTCTTTAAATATGCAGCTTTTCACAATGTGACATAAAATGCGAAAATTTTTGTTCAAATTCGTGATTTGGCTCATTTGTTGGTGCATTTTACCTACTTATTAAACTGTAAAGGTTAAATCAGTATTCGATCGGAATTTGCATATGGAGTGAAAAGACTGTACAATTATTCGAAGCGGAGAATGTGAAGTAGAGTCAGTAATTTTTTTTACTCTGCCCACGCTAACTTAAACTAAGTTTTTTAAAAATTTATTTTTCAAAATTAAAAAAAAATTTAGCTGCGTATATTACTTGAAAATGCATGTGCACATTTTTGTACCACTTATTAATTTTCATATTTATTAAGCGTTTTTTTTCCAATTTCAAAAAGCTAAAATAATTTGTTTATTTAAAATTTGTAGCAATATTTTTATTTTTACATACATCAATAATAAATGAAATATTTTTAAATAAAAAGTACATATAACATTTAGTTTAATCTTGTGATAAAAAAAACGTGTGCCTTGTAAAAATACCTTTTGCTCTTCCATTTGCCTTTATCCTTTATCATATGCAAATTCTGTTCGAGACCTACCGCTAAGTTTAAAACGGCACCTGATTCTCCATTAGTCTAAATTTCATAGTGTTTTTTAATGCTTCACAACAGGTTCATACCATACATGGGCAAGTTTGTCCGGAATGGGCGGTTAACCCCGGGGAGAAGGTTAAAATCCAAAAAAAGCATT
Source organism: Microlaimidae sp. YZB2_3 (assembly GCA_030248175.1). NCBI lineage: Eukaryota > Metazoa > Nematoda > Chromadorea > Desmodorida > Microlaimidae > Microlaimidae sp. YZB2_3. The sequence continues at coordinate 3,693 of JASAMX010012720.1, forward strand.
TTATACACATAGTTATTTTACTGGAGTGCATTTTACCCATATCGTTTTTAAAATTTAAAGGAAACATTTCATAGTGTTTTTTAATGCTTCACAACAGGTTCATACCATACATGGGCAAGTTTGTCCGGAGTGGGCGGTTAACCCCGGGGAGAAGGTTAAAATCCAAAAAAAAGCATTTTATACACACAGTTATTTTACTGGAGTGCATTTTACCCATATCGTTTTTAAATTTCGAAGGAAACATTGGTAAAAAACGCTAATTTTAGGTCAAAACCCCCTATTTATTGCATTTTTGAGCTTTTTATTTCTTAAAACACTCATTTTGACCTCAAAACTTAAGTTTGGAGTTAGTTAAAAATCATTTTGAAGATATTTTTTCCGTATTTTTCCAAAATTGGGGATGGGGTTAAACCACCCCCCCCCCCGCTTCTAAGTGAACGGGGGGGAGGATTAAACCCCCTTCTTAGAATTTCGGGGGGGGGGGGGTTAAACCCCTCCCCCAGCCCTCTCATGCCCATGTATGGTTCATACCTCCCAGGCGGCGATTAAAATTTCCCGGCTTTTAATTGTTGAGAGCAAAAATAACCCACATTATATTAAGTTATGCTGCAATATTTTCTCATTATTACATGATATCAGTAAAATGTTTAGAAATAAACATTTTGAAACAAAGAGATCAACAATTAGTGTGATCTTACAATTAAAAAAAACACGGTGGCTTGTTAAAAAATTTCGTCTTTCGGCTCTATCATATGCAAATTCTTTACGAGACCTACCACTAGATTTTAAATTCCGCCGTAATCTGTAAAATACACCGAATTCAACCGGTTTTTTTAGCGAAAACCGCACCACAACCGGTGTTTTTTAGCGAAAACCGCACCACAACCGGTGTTTTTTAGCGAAAACCGCACTACAACCGGTGTTTTTTTTAGCAAAAACCGCACCACAACCGGTGTTTTTTACCGAAAACCGCACTACAACCGGTCTTTTTTAGCGAAAACCGCACTACAACCGGTGTTTTTTACCGAAAACCGCACCACAACCGGTCTTTTTTAGCGAAAACCGCACCACAACCGGTGTTTTTTAGCGAAAACCGCACTACAACCGGTGTTTTTTTAGCAAAAACCGCACCGCAACCGGTGTTTTTTACCGAAAACCGCACCACAACCGGTGTTTTTTAGCGAAAACCGCACTACAACCGGTGTTTTTTTAGCGAAAACCGCACCACAACCGGTGTTTTTTAGCGAAAACCGCACTACAACCGGTGTTTTTTTAGCAAAAACCGCACCACAACCGATGTTTTTTACCGAAAACCGCACCACAACTGGTGTTTTTTTAGCGGAAACCGCACCACAACCGGTTCATGCCACTGCGGTACCGATTCAAGTCTTTGGAACGGCTCCCGTCCTTCGATTGGTGGGAGCGACCCAGCCAGGGGCTCCCTGAACCCATCGGAAACACATTCAACCAGAACGAGGCCATTTGGGGTCTTCACCAGGGGCAAACCTACGAGTACGACTCTGACAAAAGAAGACGAAAATAACCACGCGATGATTATGAATAAAGAGTCACAATCAGTATAAAATTAGCATGAACCTGACTCATAACATTTTGTAATATTTGTGTGTTTAAAAGTAAAAAAAAAACGAGTCACAGTAACGAGTATTTTATGATAATATTCGATGACAATTCGAATTCATTCTGTCATAGTGAACACGATATACAAGCGCGTTGCAGTTAAACCGCGGATTGATTTTAGTTAAACCGTAGTTTAACTGTTTGATATAACATGTAAGTATGTATGAACAAATTATAATAAATATCGCGGTGGATGCCGATATACTGTATATATATATATATATATAAACGAGTGGTTCAACCAAAAATACATAATATACCGAAAAATGTGCAATTCCTATATAAAAAAGTAAGTAAAAGTAGGCCAAAAATAATGAGTCTCTCCATTATATGGCATAGTAAAAATTTTAATGTGGCGAATTAAAATGAATAGGAAGCTATTATAATAGCCATTTATTAATTTAATTTCACTTTATATGTACTCAAAAGTGTAATACTGTCCGAGCCGCATGAGTTTTCCCGTTTCGGACAGTATTACACCGACACGAAAAAACTCATGCGGCCCGGACAGTATTATACTTGTGAATATATTATGAAGTGAAATTAAATCAATAAATGGCTATTATAATGGCTTCCTTTCCGTTTATGGCACTATGCCATTATAATGGACGGTGCCATTTAAATGGAGAGGCTCATTATAATGGCCTACTTTTACTTACTTTTTATGTAGGAGTTGCACATTTTTCGGTATATTATCTATTTTTGATTCAACTACATAAGATGCGTCAATCGTCCAAAATCACAAAAAGAATAATTTCCATACGATGCGGTTTAATTTGCATGGCAATAATTGGCGTGCCGTTGATTGGCCGTTCCGTATGATGTTTAGTTCAGTAAAAAAACGTTCAGTAGTTTTTGCACGGTTTTTCAACAAAAAATTAAGGTGATTCAAATAGTTGCAAACGCACTTTCCACACCTGAATATCTCTTATCTGACATTGGTCGATTGGGCGAAAACTTTAAAACGTACCAGACAGATATAGCTGGTTTATTTTTTCAGAGTTAAAAAAAGGAAGGAAGGCATATAATAACCAATCAAGATACTTTTGAGTCATTGATATGAAAAGATTTGAATCCAAAATTTTGCAAATTCAAAATTTTAAATTTAGTTACGTCATAATTTCAAGTGCCATTTTGTTTGACATGTGAATAAATTATAAAATCTTTATCTGATCTACTTAAAGTTTTTGCTTTGAATTTTTGCTTTCATTACATGCAAAGTTAATATTTAATGAATTAAAGTGTTTTGTTAGAGCAGTTAAAAGTAAACTCAGTTATTATTTAATGAATTAAAGTCTTTTGTTAGAGCAGTTAAAAGTTAACTCAACGTGGCTGCAACAGTTGTTCGTTGGATCTAAAAATGCCCCCCAGTAAGCAAACATTCAAATCACGAGAATCTAACGTCACTTTATCAGCCAATTAGATTCTATTTAATACGGAATATTTTTTTGATAAAGTGAAGTCAGATTCTCGTGATTTGAGTGGTTACTTAATATGGGGCATTTTTTAATTCAACGAACAACTGTTGCAGCCACGTTGGGTTTACCTTTAGTTATTTTACTTTGCGTTGAATATGAAGGTGCGGTACCGAGTCACACTTTTTGTCTTCAATTTTGATTATTTTTTGTGAAAACCTTACCCTGACTCCAATAGCACACAAAAATTTTTTCATCAAAATATCTCCAGTGGTTCAGGAGATATTATAATCCTCTAAAAAAGTCATTTTGTAGGCAATTCTGTACTTGAAAGATTGCTCAATGGGTATTAAAATTTAAAATACAAAATATGTATGCACTTAAAGAAAGCGGTTATTTTCTACTTTAACTTGATACCTTGATCGTTAGGAATGGTACGGTATTTGTCAAGATATTGCGTTTTCCGAATAAAAAACCCGTATTTTTTTGCTAAAAATACAAATTGGCGGCAAAAAAGCTTGGGAAAACTTAATTAAATCACTGCCGTCGTTTGGTTTTTTCAGCAAAAAATTGCAGGTTTTTGTACGAGAAACGCAATATATCGACAAGTACTGCACCAAACTTAACGATCAAGGTTTCAAATTAAAGTAGAAAATAGCCGCTTTTTTTGAGTGCATATTTTGTAATTTAAATTTTAATACCCATTGAGCAATCTTCTAAGTACTGAATTGTCGAAAAGCTCCATTTTTGGAGTAACGTCTCCTGAACCACTAAAGATATTTGGATGAAAAAAATTTTGTGAGCTATTGGGGGTAGGGGTAAGGTTTTCACAAAAAATAATCAAAATCGAAGACAAAAAGTTTGACTTTAACTTTTAAGCAGCTACTTTGTATGTGATATTTATTTTATACTGTATTACCAGAAGATATTTCTAAATAAATAAATTTATTTTGTGATGTAAATACTAAGACAGGAAAGATACCTAAGCTAGTAAGCGTTACAGCACTAAACTTGTATCTATAGCTATATAAACACTAACCATTGAAAAAAAAGCACTAAAAGCAAAAACCACAGCAATAACTCACCAAAAATGTTAAGACTAGCCGCCAAACTATATTTTCAGTAGGATTCCCGACTCCATTGGCAAAACAACCCGAACAACCAAACTCAATAGTTGTTGAATTTACTGAGGAGAAAAATAAGATTGTAAAATAAAAAAAAACTAATACACATTGTAAAATACATATCGTTCTTAACACTTTATTTATTTTGTAAGTAGAAAAAAACAGATCAAAATAAAAAGCTCAGATCCTTAGATCCTAAGTTACCTATATAAAAAGCTATGTATAAAATATTATTGTGACACCTCTGTCGTATTTTGTATGTAAAATCTTAATAAAGTGTTAATAACGAAAAATCAGTATTCATTCAGTTTTTTTAGTTTACTATAAATGATATCCGCTTGCAGAATTTTGCTTGAACAAACTGTTTTCGTATTTTACGAATACATTTTTGCAATTTTAAAGTCTTAGGTTAAAATATTGGGTTTACGTGAGCTGTAGCTTTTAGTTTAACTTAAAACTGTAAGTTGAGATTCTTTTCGCTGCAAATCCGCAGAAGCGATTCCGCACCACCGCTGCTCAGTATTAAACTCCGCGTTTCACTTCCGATCCGCTCAAAGTTTAATACTGAGCAGCGGTGGTCCGGAATCATTTTCGCGGATTTGCAGCGCTTTTTAGACGAAAAAAAATCCCAAAGTGTTGAAAAAGTTACTACATAAAGTGGCTCCAAAATGACTATTTGTAAACTTAAAAAAAACACAAAAAACTCTGATTTAAACTCATTGACAAAGCCATAAATCAAAACAAAATATAAATAAAAGAGGAGATTTTTTTATTTCTTAGGTTTTTAATTTTTTTCTGGATTTGTTTTTTAATTTTTTAGTTTGCAGTAATATTACATAACTTCGATATTTCAAAACTAAAACCGCAAAAGATCGTCAATAGAGACGGGTACAGTTTTTCGGAACAGGTCCTTTGTATGAAATATCACTCGAGAAAAGTAAATCAAATTGATTAAACCTGTATACGCCTATTCTAGCGAAATTAAAACAATGCTCCAGTTGCGTTTTGTTTAGTTGCAGCGTTTACTATAATGAAATATCAAAAAACCGTGTTTCTTACTGCCGTTTTTAGTTTATTGAAATTGGTGGTAACACACGATGCTTCCAAACAGCCTGGTAACCTTTTTTTTATTTTTCGAAGGTTTATTGTTTTGTTCACTAATCTAGTGCGAGGAAATAGTTAAAATATAGCAAAGACTATGACTATGATCGTAATTTTAAAAAAAAGAAAAAAGTTATTTTTGTGCGACTTATATGTAATATCAAATATTTTTATCAGAAATTTTTAATTGAAACCTTTAGTTATTGAGTGAAAATTCTTTAAAATGTACAAAGCACATTTTTTAAAAACGGTAAATTAAAAAATGAATTGCAATAACAACAATTATTATGTGTCAACAGTGAGGAAAAAAGTGGTGTTAGGTCAAAGAAAGATGAACGTTATATACCTTTTTGTTTTGCTTTTTATATATTTTAAAGGTTTTACAATTAAATTATTTTTTGATCTTTGCTTTTATTGTAGGGGAAAACTTACTTATTCATTTTTTAAAAATTTAAATCAGCGACCTTTATCTCGGTGCAGCGGTAGATCGCTGGATTATTATACAGCTTTTGGTAATTCAAAAAAAGATTAACAGTTTTGATAAATCATTAAATGATCAATCAATAAATATAAATATTTCACTTCGTTACAATTAATTAAAAAATGCATTAAAATGCATTTTAAATTTTATAGTGGGCGATGATTTTAAATTTACCACACTATTGGCAATTTTAAATTTTTAATGTAGCGTAACTGTTATATTCATTATTTTTTCTTTTTTTATTTTTATTTATTTTGTCAAACGACGTAGGAACATACAGAAACAAGTAAATAACCACACTGAAATTGCATGCACCCAAAAAAAGAAAAAAAGAAAACCAAATAGAAGTCGTTTACACACCAAAATAAGCCATACCAAATCAATCATCTTCAACACCAAAGGATTCATGACTTCCCGAATTCAAAAATGACTAATGAAAAAATAAGAATAAAAATGACATTATGAAGAATTTTGACAGAAATCCAAACGTACAGAAAGTTCTCAAAGAGAATTTTTTAATAGGATATTAGTAAAAAGGAGGCGAATAAAACCGGACATTAAAAAGTACCAAAAAATTTTTTTACGAAAAACAACTTTGAACAAAAATAAGATAGGCAATTCTCACACAAAAATTGAATACAAAATAGAGTAAACTGACTAATAATTCATGAATCCATTAATAAAATTTACACGTCTCCTCTTAATTTAACTCCTACATGTTACCGTTAAAAAATTACTTTTTAATTAAAAAAAATATTTTGGAGCGGTGCAATGAGGGAGTAAATTTTGATGGAGATGTACATTTTATTATTAAATTTTTTATTATTATTCAATTTATTCTACGGGGCATTACTCTACGGTATATTATAATTCTCATTTTATGTTTTGTGTTCAAAAATTGTATCTCGATAGAAATTTTAAAGTATTTTTGGAGTCACTTTTTATCTCGCCTCCTTTTACATACAAAATCTTCTTCGAGACCTTTGTGTCATTTGAATTTCCGTCGTTATTCTTCATAAAATCTTGATAGTAATTTAAAAATAAAAAGAATTATATATTTGTTTGTTATTGATTTTCAAAAGTGGTTGATCATTTTAATTTTTAATCATCAGCGAGCCAAATAGTCCACCGAAGAGCTTAGTTTAATCTAACGTACCTAACGATTCTACAGCAAAATGAGCCACTGTCATTATAAAATACACGTAACTGTGACTCATTCTGTAGTTAATAGGGTCCTATTTTAAATAAAAATAAGTCACAGGCACACATATTTTATACGAACTGTGGCTTATTAAAATATGTGATCAAGCCACAGTTCGTATAAAATATGTGTGCCTGTGACTTATTTTAAATTTAAAATAGGACCCTATTAACTACAGAATTAGTCACATTTACGTGTATTTTATAATGACAATGGCTCATTTTGCTGTAGAACGAGTACCACAAAATAAAATATCGTCTAAACTTACGTTAACTGAATTTTTGCGATTTTTGTTATATCGTCGTTACTACGACAAAATAAGCCATAGTCATTATTAAATATACGTATTCTTTAGGTAATAAGGTGCTGTTTGAAATCTAAAATAAGTCACAGTCGCATATATTTTAGACGAATTGTGGCTTATTTCGCCATAGTAATGACGATATTTTCATTTCTAAACCGTATATATACGAATTGAAACGAGAAAAAAGAAACGGTTTAGACCATTTTTTCAACAATTTATTTATTGTTTCGTTTGTCTTATGGCAGAACTGTAATCCAATCTGGTAATTTTGTTAGAATTCAATTTAAAATAGTAATTCACGTCAGGGTTTTAAGGACCTTTAAAATGTCATATAGTATTCGTGATCACGTCATATATGTTTTGCTCTGTGGGAATGGTTGTGGGAGAAGCTAATAGAATCACTTTTAGCCAATTAGTGCTTGGAAAAAATTAATCTCCAATGGATGAAAGATCTCCTTTTTTCATAAGCACAAATTGGCTAAAAGTGATTCTAATACGTTTATAACTCTGTAAAGAATATTAACACTGAATAATTTCTGTTTAAATGGGAGGGTTTTGACTTAGTAAATTTATATTATAACTGGTGATTCTAATTTTAGATATATCTGGTGGTTTTAAATCTTAGATGTAACTGGTGATTTTTAATTTTAGATGTAGCTGGTGATTTTAAATTTTAGATATGGCTGGTGATTTTAAATTTTATATATGGCTGGTGATTTTAAATTTTAGATATGGCTGGTGATTTTAAATTTTATATATGGCTGGTGATTTTAAATTTTAGATATGGCTGGTGATTTTAAATCTTAAATATGGCTGGTAATTTTAAATTTTAGATATAGCTGGTGATTTGGTACATCCGCACCAGACACGGGGCGTCGTTTCTGACCGCTTTGAGCTGCCACCGTACCCCTACCACCCGCACGGTCCAATTCATCTGTACTACGCACCCTGGGGTCAGGAGAAGCCGAGAGTGGTGTGGCCCAGACCGCCTCAGCCCAGCACAGCTTATAGGTTAACAATTCAGGGGTAGGCAATTTATGAATCTCACATAATCAATAATTAAATTTGCATACGGTGTCGTTTAAATTTGTCTAATTTGCATTTGTACTATGCACTATGGGATCAGGAGAAGCCCAAGGTGATCTGGCTTAGACCACCTCAATCTAGCACAGATTATCAGCCAACTTTGTAGAGGCAGGTAATTTATGAATCTCACATAATAAATAATTAAGTTCGCATACTGTGTCATTTAAATTTGTCTAATTTGCATTTGTACTATGCACCATGGAATCAAGAGAAGCCCAGGGTGATTTGGCTTAGACCACCTTAACCTAGCACAGATTGTCAGCTAACTCTCTAGGGGCAGGTAAATTATGAATCTCACATAATAAATAATTTGCATACGGTGTCATTTAATTTCATTTAGTTTGCATTTTCACTACCACCCTAGGGTGAGGAGAAGCCTAGAATAGAGTGGCCCACACCGCCTCAGCGTAGCATAGCCTATAAGTTAACACTTCAAGGGTATTTATGAATCTCACATAATAAATAATTTGCGTACGCTGTTCGTTTAATTTTGTCTAATTTGCATTTGTACTATGCACCCTACCAGGCGAAGTGTAAAGCCGAGATTGGATTGACCACGACCACCTCAGCCCAGCACAGCATATAGGTTAACACTTCAGGGGTACTTCAGAAATCTTACATAATAAATAATTTGCATAAGCATCGGTGGTGCGTCGCTGATTGTACGTTCTTTATATGATTATTAGTTTGCATACGGTGTCCTTTAATTTGCATGGGCATGGGTTGCGGCGTTGCTAAATGTACGTTAAGTATTATGATTTGCATGAGTTTAGTATTTTCTTGCCTGATTTTTTATTCAAAAAACTAAATGAAATGAAGAATTGTGAACGCACTTTTTAGACCTCTATCTTGCTTACATGAGATTCAAGGATTTAACGATTTAAGGCTAGTTCATGGTTTATCCAAAGTGGCAAAAAGACAAAGTCCAAAAGAATAAGCGCAAAAGGAAAAGGTTCATAGGAGAAACTCCAAAGGAAAATTTTAAGTCTGTTTACACTTTGTTTAAAGTGCCCAAAAACAAGTCCAAAGGGATTTGGACAATAATAATAATAAATTTTATTTACTCTCAAATTTGTCACAAAAACATAGAGTATAGCATTGAGAGAAGGCAAGTACACGTAACACGTAGGTTTACAACTAAAGCACTGCCCTAATAATACACTTTACAATACTTAGATAAGTTTATACTTTTTAGCAAGTTACGGAACACATATATATTTTCAGAATGTACAATTTTAGGATCAAGTTCATTCCACATTTTTAATACTCGTTGAGAAAAGAAATATTTACGACAATCACCATAATATTTTTCAGTCATTTTAAGCTTTAAATTATGACCACGTAAATAGTTTGTATTATCAATAGTAAATTTTTCACATTTAACATCAACCTTATAATGTACAATATTAAAAACCATAAAAAGATCAGCTTTTAATCTCCTAACTTCTAATGATTCTAAATTTAATTTTTTTAAGCGATACAAATAACAATCATATTTTATATTACAACGGGCGAGTATACGTAACTGAAC
>JASAMX010012723.1:0-16775 GCA_030248175.1 Microlaimidae sp. YZB2_3
TAACATTGTTTTTATATGACGATACAAGCATAAAAAGTTAGCATTCGTTAATGCTTCATTTATTTTTTCAAGTAACGGTTTAGAAACATAGTCAGTTGATTAATGTAGCAATCCAAGCATCTGATTTACACCAACTCTAAACTAAACATTTTAACATTAGTCCAGCTATTAGCTTTTCCAAATCAAATTAAAAATGTTGTCTTATTTAAATGCATTCATATGATCTCATTGTTAATTTTCATGCGTTGTTTATTCTCATATTTTAACGTTGATTAAATGTGCCTTTTAAAGCAATTGTTTTGGTTGGTAATGAAATAAGATCTTTTAAAATGGATATAATAAACATTGTTTTTATAATTACAATATAATACACAAAAAGAAGCATCCGTTATGCTGATTTGTATTTTATAGTGAGGTCAAATAGGTATAGGTTGATATGACAATCAAATCATTGCATATATTACTCATCATTTTTCAAACAATAGCTAAACAATCATTAATTTAAAATGAAGAATGAATCACTTAAAAGAATCGAGTTTATTAAAATGGCCGGTTAGCGATTAAGCAGGAAGCCAATTAACCCAATTGAAGTAGGTTTGATAAGATTTGCGTTTAGTAGCCAAATTTCCGAGAGCGAATTTACAATGGGTGAACCAGTCCCAGAGTGAATTGTCCGGAAGCGAATCGGCGGGAGCGAATTGTCCCGGTCCCAAGAAAACAACACCTATCACTAGGAAATTGATTAAACATACTTGATAAATTTAAATCGTGTTTCAAAGCCAAAATTCCGGAACTGGTAGAAAAACACAAAAATTGCAAAGAAAAATTTAAAATATTGACTGCGGCCCGGCTGAAACTTAATTTCCATTTACGAATCTTAAGAATACATTTTTAGCCGGCGTTCGTTCCAAAAAGGGAGGTCCGGATTCTCTTTGTCGCGTCTCAGTTGTTCAGCTTGAATGTACAAATACACCGCGGTACCCCCTGTCAGACGGGGTCTTAGAGTTTGGGCTGGCCCGGTTTTGTTTTCTATTGCTTCTTTTATTATTACTTCACTTCTTTAAAGATTGGTACAAGACCGGTCTAACAGTTTTCTCATGCTTCATTTTAGATATTTGTTCACTCCCATGGATTATCAGTCTGAATCATTAGCTTTTTTTCCTAAAATCAAAAATGTCTGGAAAACAATAAAGAAAAAAAAAAAAAAAAAAAAAAAAAAAAAAAAAAAAAAAAAAAAAAAAAAAAAAAAAAACTGTTTTAGCCATTTTAATTTTTGGTTTTCGACTTCCATTATTTGGTACTAAATTTCCCACTAACAGCTCTAAATTCCATATATTTGGCCGCAAACTCAAGCTCCAAGTTTTGTAACTGGATCATAAAAAAAAGGTTTTCCCTTTGGTAAATTTATCGTAAATAGGTAACCCACAAAAACACGTGGTTTTGCAAGTCAAAACGTTGGGGTTTTAAAAAATAATTTAAATATTTTGTTCGGAAACACGATTACACGATTTTATGTTCTATAGCCACATAATTTTGAATTCATTGGATATAAAAATTCCACTAAACCCCTTTGTTTATGATGACATATGTGCAATTTTCTTTATAAATTTAACACAAAGTGTTTATCCACTATTTTGCGGGAATGTGACTCCTCTAAAAAGTATGGACAGCAAAGCTAAATTTTGGAATTTTCCCTTGGTCGGTTTGTGGTCGGTGGACAAACAAATAGTGAATAGAGTTTGAATATAAAACAACTTTTATTCAATTTTTTACGGTTTATATATACTTGTTTTATTGTTTCGGACGCAAACCTTTTTTTGTTGGCGTAATAAATTTTGATAAACCAAAATCAAAGAAAAAAATTTAAAACAATGTTCGAAATAACCGATTTGATTTGACATTACATTTTTTTCTTTCACGCATATAAAATTTAATAATATTACTATTTTTCATTTCATAATAAAAAACAACTAGAATGGAGAAACCAGGCAAGTACCTGCTTCAATTTAATCTTTAAAGACTTGCCATTAACTTTTACCTGAGTATTTTAGAGCCTAAAATTCACCACCAAGATAACTTATAAAACCGCACGGTTTGCTTAAAAACACAACAATATATTTTTATTTTATTTTTTATTGTACGATTGAAACTGTCGGTAGTATTTAAAAAGCTTTAGCAACCAGTCCACTTCGGACCAAGACCTTTTTTTTATCTTCAATGATCAGATAACAGAATTAATATCATACTAAACATAGTCTATGCATAGTTTTTTTCGATAATCTCCGATTTTCGATCCCAGTCCAGTTTGGGAAAAAGAAAATTTGACTGGGTCCGTTTATTTTTCATGTTGTTTTCGGACCCAGTCCACTTTTAAATTTCAAATTTACACATTGAGAATTTGAAATTTAATTATATTTAAAATTTTGAAAAAGCTGCGATTTACACAGCAACATTCGTTTCAAAAACGGGGCATTTTTGGACTCAGTCCACCTTCTGTTAATCTAACCGGACTGGGACCGAAAATCAAAAACCGGCTTGCGCAAAACGGTGGCAGTAAAAATAAACCGGGTCTGAAAGATTTCGAATGGAATAGCACCGTATATTATTAAAAAACGATAGACGTAACAATGGTATTCATAAAAATTTAGGTCTCGGTCCACTTACGACAGACCGTTTTTTACCCAGAGGGGTCAGGTATTTTCAGTCCATCCAAGTCCAGTTTGGTCATCGGAAAAGTCACCAGTATTTTTTATTTCCGTCCAAAATGTTCTTTCTACGCAAGTTGGTTTATAAAAAATTCCACATTTTCTTATTTAAATACTTTGAAGTCAAAATTTACTCGTTTTCGATAGCCTGTGATTAAACACATCAAGACTTGTACCGAAAAATGGACTGGGGCCAGTTCACTGAACGCGTTCTGACTAGGTGCTAAGTTAGAACGTTGTTTAAAACTCTTGATAATATTTGAATTTAGGTGTTTTTTCAAGATATCTTATGGGACTTTTTTTAAAGGGATCAAATAATATTTAAACAGTTTTATGCATATTAGCTTTAAATAAAAGCTAACAAAGCCTTAACCGCTAGTTATGAGTTTTTCTAACAATTAACTAGGGGTTAATGCCTTATTAGCTTGTATTAAAAAACAAATATACATAAAATTAATAAAATATCAATTTATGCCATGCAGGCAAAGAGTTTAATAAGGTTTCTCGGGAAAAAAAACCCAGAAATTAAAACATTATTAAGAATTTTAAACGACGTGCTAACATAGCACCTAGTCACACGTGTTTAATGGACCGGCCCCTGGTGGCCCGGTGAGGGTATTTTTGTACCCAGTTCAGTATTTGATTACCAAACTGGACTGAGAAAAAAAAATGAGGAATCAGTCTGGCTAAAAAACGGTGTCATTCCTCGCAGAAGCTCCGGAGCTCCATATCGGAACTCCGCTTTTAGAAGCTCTTGAGCAACCTCAAGAGATCCGGAGAAACCCCCGTAGATCAGAGAAACTCCCGAAGCTCTATGGTTGATACTAATTTCACTATTTTCACTAATTTCACTACTACTCCGTTTTATTTTGATACTAATTTTATGAATAATTAAAGAGTGATGTCATAGATTATTTTGTCAAAACATTTTTGTAAGCTAAATTTTTTGCAAAACTTATCTAAATCAATAAAAATACGCCTACAAATACAAATAAAGTAGTTTAAAACGTATTTTAAACTTAAATAAGCCTCAAGTCGTTCATTTAAGGGGCGGAGCTCCGGAGCTCCGGAACTCCATTTGCTTTAAATGGTCGGAGCTGCGAAGCATGATATTGGAGGGTAGGAACATCACTAGTGCGCTTTCGTACCCAATTAAATTATTCTTATTCTCTTTTTGATTTTTATTAATGACCTTCCCTACGAAGTTTTAAATGTAGAATGTAAACTCTTTGCCAAAATTATCAAAATATACCATATAAGAACTCAAAATGAAGACAATAAAATTTTACAAAAAAGTTTAGATAAACTCATTGCTTGGACAAACAAATGGCAACTTAGGATTGCACTGAACAAGAGTTGTATCGTTTAAACGGGTTATAAAAATCCAAAATCTTCGTGTTCAAATTTCTAATACCCTTAAATTTTCTAGTCATTGTAGTTTTATAGCAAAATCAGCATTTAAAACTTTAAATGTAATTTTTAGATGTTTTAAAACACAAAATGTTAGTGTTTTGGTAACTGCGTTTAAGGCATACCTAAGGCCAATACTGGAATACTGCACTCCAGTTTGGTCTCCTTTTTTTAAAAGATATTGACTGCATTGAACAGGTGCAACAAACCTTTACTCGTCGTTTATTTGCTAGATGTGGTCTTGACCCTACGCTATAATTATGTTAGTAGGCCAAGTTATTTAAATTTAAAATCTCTTGAGGAACGTAGAATTCCTTTTGATTTAAAATTATGTTTTTCTATCATAAATAATTTAAATGATCTAAGATTTTTACAATATTTTGAATAGCGAAACTACATTGGTCACAACGATTATAATCTTAAACTAAAAATACTGCAAATAAAACTATATTTTTTTAACTCGTTTCTTTTAAGGGTAGCAAGATACTGGAATATGTTACCATACAAAATTGTAAATACTCAATCAATGACGAGTTTCAAAACAAAAATAAAAAATTTCTGTTTTGACTATATAACTAAATTTGATAGGTACATATAAAATAGCCATTGTGGTTCTGTGTATCCTTCCCTTTTATCCATAATAATCCAGTATTTTGTTTTGACATATTTTTACATTTTATTCTTTCCTGTGTTTGATTTTATGTTTTCCTATGTATTGATAAAATATGTATTCAATTTTTTTTCTTTTTTATTGTGTAACAATATTACTACTGGTATTGTTTGAATAAAAGACTCAATTCAAGTCAAATAAATTCCAATTTCTTACAGATATTTTTGCGAATAGATATGGTTATAATCAAGAATTTTCGACAGTTTTTTTTACTTTACGCGTACTTTACCAAAAACCCCAAAATCCAAACTACTTATATCATTTCATTAGTTTTTTTTGGATCAAAAACATTCTTAAATATATGGGTTATCCTCCTTCTATTTCAGCTCTTTTTTTCTTCTTTTATTATTTTTACCTCGCGTCCAATTTTACTTTTTTTTTCCTCCTATTTTATCTCGCACCCAAAAATATTGAAAAAAAGTGTCGTCTTTATTTTCTTGTGACAATTTTAGTGCATACATTGGACTAAGTCGTAAACCTTCCCAACGACTTTCTCAACATCAACGAACATCAAAAAACAATGCACCAGCCTCCTTAGTTTAATCGCTTTTTTTACATTCTTGAAATAAGAAACATAATTTAAATTTTACCAATTTTTGGCGCGTGACAATATTTTGTTTTTCGTTTTTAAAACGCTTGTTTTATACTAGGTATTTTTAAAATATTCATAGTGTTCATTTGTTGAACAAACCCAAAGACTGTCTGGAAGCGCCAAATCTAACAAGCCAATGATTCGGAGACGGAAGAGCCAAGGGTACTAAAGAGCCGGAAAAAAGGGGCCTAAGAGCCGCACTTTTTGGGACCAAAGAGCCACAAAAAGATCACCTTAGAGCCAATGAAGAAAAGCAAAGGAATGAGGGGAAAGAAATGGCGGGACATTAGAGCTGGGTACTATGAGCCAGAATAGGGATCTTAAGAGCCCGAAAGGAAGGCACATAGGGACCCAAGAGCCAAATGAGAGCGGATCTGTTCACAAATAACCTTTACATGCGTATTTGACAGAGTAAGAGGGACCAAAGAGCCAAAAAGTAAAAAAACTGTTAGTAGACTACTTTTATAAAAAAATTAAAAAGTTTTAACCTTGAAATATGTTAGTAATTATTTGTGATAAAATATTCTTTTTTATGCCTTATAATTAACAAACTTAATTCTAATTAATCAATTTTTCTCTCTGTCTTCGTATATTCCTCAAGGTATTTCTTGACGACCGATGGACAAAAGGGGCTATTTAACATTTTTAACTTTGACCAAAGAAGAAATTAGGAGAAGTTTAAGACTTATATTTCCTAATTTCGTCTTCTCGAGTTAAATTATCTCGAGTTAAAGTTAAATTTATTTAATTTACAAATCACTATAACAAAAAAATTTAAAAAAATGTTTTCAGCGAAAACAATTATATTAGGCGCGTTCGTAAGGACTTATACAACACAAAATAGCCGATAAAGTTTTTTTAATATTCTAAACAGACTAAAAAATTACAAAAATTTATGGTAACATTTGGTAACTCAGTAATACCAGGGATACATACGACAGTATTTTAAAATCGGCTTGTCGTAACAGCACTAATTCTATTTTGTTTAAACAAAAATGTTAAAAGTAACAATTCTGCGGTTGTCGAAGACATTTACTTTGTTTGGTCAATTAAAAGTGTTATCGTTGGATAAACATATTATAATGAACATTTCGTAAGAACACATCAATTTATTAAATCAAAACTCTAAAAAAACAATTTCGCGACCTCCCAAAACATTTATATTGTATACCCAAAACTTTGCTATAAATTGCAAATTGTCTGCTAAATAAAAATCCATTCTGGTCACCTAAACTGAAGCTTCGGTTTTTTAAGTTATAACCTATAATATTTATATAATAAATATTTAATTAATATTTATAATGAAGCTATAAACAAAAATAAACAGATTTTTTAAATGTTTAAAAAATATGTTTATAATTATTTTTTATTAAATCGGAGTTCATTATATAAAATTATAATAATAAACGCCCAAAAACAAAATTTTAGGGTGTTGATACAAAAAGACTTGAAAATTTTGAAACCGAGGCAACATGGAGACAAAACTGAGTGACTTAAGAAACTTGCAGCCAGAAAAAGAAATTGTTATTTATTAAATATTTCCGGGTTTTTTTGCCATAATTACAAAAATTATTTTGTTTAATAATCATCAAGACAGACTAAAAACGTTTTGTAAAAAGTGAAAACCTACCAAAATTTAAAAATTGCAAAAACCTTTGCCTAAGTCAAACTTAAAAAATGAGCCGAAAAAATGAAAGATTTAAAGCCAAAAGTGTGTAAAATGGAAAAAAGACAATATTTTTTGTAAGAAGTGAGAAACTACCGAAAGTTTAAAATCGCAAAAACCCTTGTCAAAGCTAAAAAAAACGAAAAAATAAAAGTTTTAAAGCCAAAAGTGTAAAATGAAAAAAATCAATATCTAATCGCGAACTCAAAGTCAAAACTTATTATATAACGTAATTAAAAAACGAAACGCATTTAAAGGCTCTAAGGTCCCTTTTTTGTGGCTCTTTCTTTAGTCTCAAAAAATCAGTCTCCTAAGCGTGGCTCTTTGTACCCTTGGCTCTTTAGTGTTTTTTGTGATTATCTCCCACTTGGCTCTTTTGTCCCTTTCGTTCCCGCTACTTGGCTCTTAGGTCCCTTTTTTTCCGGCTCTTTAGTACCCAGCTCTAACGTCCCTTGGCTCTTCTGGCCCGTTACCATTTGTGTGCATAAAATCTGTAAACAGATATTAATTTTATATAATGACCGTTTCAGTTTATTTCTTTAAAGATAAATCGATTTGCAATTTGCTTTTGTAAATAATTTTTATTTTACTTTTCATTTCCAACAATTATAAAAATAATGCAATAAACAAGAATGAAATGCGATTATTTCTTAAAAAGTAAGCAGATTTAAAAAATAATTAATATAATTTTAAATAAAAATAAAACAAACAGCGCTTAATTTTTAATTTAAGAGGATTTTGTCAATTTCAGTAATGTTTTAGCCATTCCAAAGAATTAAAATGGACTACTTGGCAGTTTTTCAAAATCAGAATTTTTGTATTTATGAACTGAAATTAACTTAAATTTGCAAAATCAAAGTATTATCAAAAACTTAAGGCCGTTTGTAACACACTAAATTATTGAAATTAAAGTTTTCAAAGGGTTTTAGCAAAACAGTTTTCAGTTTTTTTTAACTTCTCGTTACCCTTTGGCATTTCGGTTTAGTACTTAATATTTTTAAATTTTTATTGCAAAAGTGTAAATTTTAAATCGTGTTGTTTTATATTATTTATATAGTTTTTTTCTCGTGTTTTAGTATGTTTGTTTACTTTTTATTTATATTTTATACATTTTAGATTTTTGTACAAAACATGTGTTTTATCAGGTGTAATATAACATGTGTAATATAAATATAACATGTAACATGTAATATAACATGTAACATGTGTAATATAAATTTTCTAAAAATTACTTCTCTGTTTTAAATACCATGCAACTATACAGCAACTTTAATTATGAGAAAACATTTTATTTTAATCAAATAAATATCACAAGTAAAAAAATGTTTATAGTTACTTTTAAAATCAAAAAAAGGCCTTATTTTACCCTAATTTACACGTTAATAAAACCGCAGGTCAACAAGTTTAATGAACCGGTAAAATTCTGAACTCTGTAAAACAAGCTACCCGCGTTAAAAATTTCCTGTCCAATTTTCAAACTGACCAAAAATTATGCAGAGACACCATACAAGTCTTTCACTTTTCAATCTTCTAGAACTCACAATTAAATTCAAAATACAGCTGAACAAACAACAAGGTTCATGAACAACTGAGCCGTGGTCAAAAAACGTCATTTTTGTTCTCCATAAAAATCGAGCCAAATTTCGCGAAATCTCGCGCTATATTGTAGGTTTGCACCTTGTTTTTTCGGAATTCGCGTTATTTCCATTCGCGTCTTTCAGTCAGGAAGCCAATGGGCCGCCAAAAGAGCCAAAGGCACTATTAATATTTCCATTCACGTCTTTCAGTCACAAAGCCAATGGGCCGCCAAAAGAGCCAAAGGCACTATTAATCCCGCCGCCTTAAGATCGCGGAGGCGAAACGGGATTTTCACCTCTGTGGGGCCAGAGTCTCCCAACCGTTCTCCAACCTTTACTTCTGACGCCTTAGTTTCGATTCCTGGAAAAAACTGAAAATCTGGCGGGGCCTCGAAAACCAGGAGAAGACTTGAACCAAATTGAAATTCTCCCAGCTTCTCGCCGCGGCGCGGCGTTAAATTTACGTCGCGTCGGCGCGGCGCGGCGCCCGTAGTAGCCGTCGCCGCCGCGGCATTATCTTCCTCTGGGGCGTTGGTGCGTAAAAGCTCGGCGCCGCGAACGCGAATTTTGCCGACGTTTTTGGCGCCGACAGCAGTCATGGTGAAAAACCCGTGATTCCAACGACCGGACATGACCACACGCTCGTTACGGCAAAAGAGCGCTAAAAAAATTGTTTAAAATATAAACGCTAAAAATTAAATTTGTGTAGTTTTAAAGTTATATACACTGACTCTATTACCTTTTAAATTGAAGTTTTGATCTTTATAAATTTAGTTTTTAAGCCGCTATTAATTACTATATTGTCTCATTATAATCAAAATATCTTTATGTTGTTTTTTTAATAATTTTTCTAAACTATATCGATTATTATATTTTTGCTAAATAAATAAAATGATTTTTTTTTGTTTTAGCAACTATTGCAACTAATTAGTTTGTCAAAAAATTATTAATTTTTAAGAAACACCAAGGAAATTTTTTTAATCTTATAACCCTTTTTTTAAATTTTTTTTTATCAGGTCAAGAATTTTTAAAAGAAGAATCTATGTTTACACTTTCGGTTATATATGTTATTGTGTTTTTTTTTTACCCTTCAGTATACTTGAAGTCGCAATTCCAAAACATAGAACCTTAGAAAAATATACAAAAATAAAGCTCAGAGTAAATTTTTCAAATTTCAGATTTTAATTTTCCCGATTCCGAACCTTCTATTGTTTCAAATTTTAAAAGTTTTCTTGGCACAAAATATCCTATATTAACTTCCAAGTTTCCTAGGCTCGAAGTTTTCTTATCGTAAATTTCCAATTTTGGGGTCTCTCTTATTCCAGCTCTAAGCCCTCTAGTTTCTAAAGTTCCTAAATTACGGATCCGCAACAATGCTAGGCTCCAAGTCCCTAATTTTAGACTTAAAGTTCCCTTGGATCGTAATTACCTCGGTTCCTAATTCCTTCGGATCCAGGTTCGAACCTTCTATTGTTTCAAATTTTAAAAGTTTTCTTGGCACGAAATATCCTATACTCACTTCCAAGTTTCCTAGGCTCTGAGTTTTCTTATCGCAAATTTCCAATTTCGGGGTCTCCACTTATTTCAGCTCCAAGCCCTCTAGTTTCTAAAGTTCCTAAATTACGGATCCGCAATAATGTTAGGCTCCAAGTCCCTAATTTTAGACTTAAAGTTCCCTTGGATCGTAATTACCTCGGTTCCTAATTCCTTCGGATCCAGGTTTCTCAATCCAAACTTTTTTGGGTTGCAGTTCCAATTTTCAGGTCTAAAATTTTCTCAGCTTTAAGTTCCCGTAGTTTTACTTTTCAAGTTTTACACTCGAAGTTTTCCCAAAAATAACTTACCGGGTATCCTTTTGAGCATAATGGGTGCCACACTGTAAAGTTGACCGGTGAAATGAGACACCCGGGTCATCATCCAGTCGGCCGGCGAGTGAAACCCGTGATAATCGCCGGGGGAGAGGTAAATAAGACAATAGTAGAGATCGTTCTCCGGTTTTTTGGCGTATCGGTACGATTCCACCAGCTCCGAACCTAGAAACTCCTCTAAAGAGTAAGTGGAGCCTTTGACCTGGGGGATTCGCTCGTTTTCAATCTGCATTGTATGGGTTTATATTCAAAAATAGTATGCAAATTTATATTCAAAAATACTGTACAAATCTTATATAACCGCAACACTATTCTTGTAAAAACCTTATCAAACAAAAGTATCCTTGAATATAATGAGTAATATTGAAATTTATATTCTAAACTACAATGCAATACGAAAATTTATAATCAAAACTACAATGCATCTTTATATTAAAAAATACTATGCAATTTTATAATCAAAAATACTATGCAAATTTAAATTCAAGAACATTAAACAAATTTATAATAAAGAAGATTTTACGTAAAAACTTAATCAAAAATACTATTCTAATTTATATTTCGTCGTTACTATATGACACAAAAAATCAATATCAGTATAAAATCAACGTGACTCTTACTCATTTTGTTTATATTAATTGTGTTCAGTTATAAAAAGAGTCAGAGTTACAAGTATTTTTATTACGCTTTTGACTCATTTTGTCAGAGTAACAACGATTTATAAACAATACACAAATTTAGCTTTTTTAAATGAACATCTCATGATAAGATTTTAAATAAGTGGAAGCAATAATAACACTGTTTTAATTCATCAGCGATCTGAATTTTTAACGCTTAGCTGCCTCAAATCACGTCTCGAAAGGATTTCACTTCAAATACGCACCTAAGCTTTTCAAACTACTGCAATACACGAATTCAACGAATCTAAAAGGTTGTAGAGATTTCTCAAACTAGCTTGTCTTGCTTTGTTTTTTATTTGATTTTATAATAATCCGCTGATTTCGCACAGATCTCGAAAATGCACTCGCAGTGGTCATTTTGTTGATAGACGAAATGCAATAGCATTCGTTCGTTTTCAAATCCACTTGGTTTTATTTAAGTATACATATTTATAAAAAATAATAGTCCTTGAGATCGCTTTATGTCTGGCAGTAGTTCATGTGGTTTTATTAGCTGCTAAGCTCACAAAATGCAATAATTAGATACTAGATTGTTTTATTTGAAAGCGGGTATGTGGAATGGAGACATTACCCTGATATCAAGAAACTGCGACAATTCACATTAAGCACTTCAGTGAATTAGTGGATTAAAGCCCGGGACATACTTCGTCCAAAGTGTCCAAAAGAAAAAACCAAAAGTTTAGTATTATGCAATCTAAAAGCGTTTAAATTTTAAATTCCCTAATCTTTCACATAAAAAGCCAAAAATGCAGAAATAAACAAAAATAAGCGTCTTAATTACTTTAAATTAAAGTTTTTGTCCTTTGGACACTCTGGGTACGAATTATAAATGAAACATAACTGAAGATAATAAAAGTTTCTTAGTATCTAATTATTGCATTTTGTGAGCTTAGCAGCTAATAAAACCACATGAACTACTGCCAGAACATAAAGTGATTCTAAAGGACTATTATTTTTTATAAATATGTATACTTAAATAAAACCAAGTGGATTTGAAAACGAACGAATGCTATTGCATTTCGTCTATCAACAAAATGACCACTGCGAGTGCATTTTCGAGATCTCTGCGAAATCAGCGGATTATTATAAAATCAAATAAAAAACAAAGCAAGACAAGCTAGTTTGAGAAATCTCTACAACCTTTTAGATTTGTTGAATTCGTGTATTGCAGTAGTTTGAAAAGCTTAGGTGCGTATTTGAAGTGAAATCCTTTCGAGACGTGATTTGAGGCAGCTAAGCGTTAAAAATTCAGATCACTGATGAATTAAAACAGTGTTATTATTGCTTCCACTTATTTAAAATCTTATCATGAGATGTTCATTTAAAAAAGTTAAATTTGCGTATTGTTTATAAATCGTTGTTACTCAAACAAAATGAGTCAAAAGCGTAATAAAATACTTGTAACTGTGACTCTTTTTATAGCTTAACACAATTAATATAAACAAAATGAGTCAGAGTCACGTTGATTTTATACTGATATTGATTTTTTGTGTCATATAGTAACGACGAAATATAAATTAGAATAGTATTTTTGATTAAGTTTTTACGTAAAATCTCTTCTTTATTATAAATTTGTTCACGTTCTTGAATTTAATTTTTGCATTGTGTATGGAATTAACTTTTTTATGCGACTGTAATATTAAGTAACAGGCTGAAAAACCAAAAGCTTTAAAGGAATTATCATTATCATTTAACCTTGCCATTAAATTCAAATTCACTATCATAAATCAAGAGTAGCGTATATAGGAGGCGGGGGGAAGGCGACCGCTCTCCCCCTTTTGGGCGTTTCTATACTTAGGGGGGCGTTCAGCTCCCCCCCCAATGGCTGGCTTCGCCAGCCATTTTTGTTAGGTTGTCCCTTTTGTTTTTTTTTTATTATTTTCAGGTTATAAAAACGTAGTGCATCTTAAATGCATAGAATTAAACAATATAAAAATTTTCCCCGCTTCGCGGGAAGGTGAAATATACAATGTGTTTTCTTTTTATTTGTTCAACCACACGTTTTGCTTATAAGTTAGAACCATAGGTAGGCAGGGGGGTTTTGGGGGGTTATACCCCCGAAAATCCCGATTATAGCCGACACAAACCCCCCTCTAAAAATTGGGGGTACCCAAACCCCCCTAAAATTTGGGGGGTCCCAGTAATAAAAACGCTAAAAATGAGGTATTTGAGGTATACCACAAGAAAATTTTTGGGACACCCCCTCCCCTCAAATTTCGAGGGTCGGGTATACCCACCCATAATCAAGGAGGCTGCCCACCTATGGAACCCCCTGCAGTCGCGCATATATTATTGAATAACTTAGCCAATTATTTGTATTTAAATAAGGTTATTTCGTAATAGAATTAAGAAACAACCTTATCTTAAAGTACGTAAAAGTTCGTAAAAAAAATCTACTCTTTTCATTTTTTGTGTTTTTTGATTTGCCGTGCGTTTGGTTAAATCATTCATTTGCATATATTTATACTATCAATATGATATAATGTTAAGATAATTTATTATATAAATAGCGAGTAATTCAATATATTGAAGGTGTTAAGTTCATTTTACAAGCGCAACAACGCGTCATATAATTCATCGCAAATCGTCCAGTCATTTTCTTATTCTTATAACTTGTTTTGCCTGTCCTCGTGTTTGCGCTTTAAATAAATTGTCTATTTATTTGTACTGGAGAGGTTTTTAATTAATTTATTTATTTGTATTAAAAAGGTGTTATTAACCACAAATTTTTTCCTAAACATTAATTGTAACATTTTAGACAAAAATTAAAAATGTTGAAAAATTGGAAATATATTCCAGGCGATATTTGCGATAGGCTGTATGGGCGTTGCACAATATGGTTTTTGGGAATCGTAATTCTTATTCTTCTTCTAAGTCCTAGACAGATTCCAGAGCAGAATTCAAGTTCTCAAAACGGCGATAGCAATCCAAGTGCAAATGCTGAGCCTAACACTGATGTTCGCTGCTGGACTCCGGCGACATTTACTTTGGAAATGTCTCAATACGCCAATGCATATTGCAAAATGGTCTACAACGCTGCTAAATTCAAGTAAATAGTAAAAAAATAGTTTTAAAGGAAACACGGGCCCCTAAATAAAAATGTTGGCTCATCAACTGCGAAAAAAGGTTGGGTGAGAAGAATATACTCACAGTAATCTTTGACAATCACGAAATTGCTATTTTTTGGCGACTTTTTTAAATTTATAGATGTTTCGTGCACGTACAAATATAACCTTATAATTGAAAAAGTGGCGGTTTTGCAATTGTTAAAGATTACTGTGATCATGTTTTGCTCAATCTCTAAACTTTACGTGAGTGAGATTAGGATTTGGAAACTGCGTTTGCAACCTTTGCTTTCCCTTAAATTTTTGGTCGGAAGATCATTCATCATATTCATTAAAGACCAATCCACTAAGCGCGATTCATGCTTATGCCAGGAAGAAGACATCGTTGGTAAATTATTTTATACGTGAGATTCATGAATTGTCATTACATTGTACTATGAAAAAAATACCATTCTCTTGGGTAATTAGTTCACTAAAATCATTATCATATGGTCTAATTTTTTTACATTTAATATATATAATTAGCACATGTATATACAGATATGTGTGTGTGTGTGTGTGTGTGTGTGTGTGTGTGTGTGTGTGTGTGTGTGTGTGTGTGTGTGTGTGTGTGTGTGTGTGTGTGTGTGTGTGTGTGTGTGTGTGTGTGTGTGTGTGTGTGTGTGTGTGTGTGTGTGTGTGTGTGTGTGTGTAAATTTTGTCACTATTTTAAATTCTAGCTCTTTAAATTTTTTCTAGACACGCATGGGAAGAAAAGAAAAACAGCAATTCTAATGGTAATTCCAAAAAAATACCCAGTTCTTCAGTGGATGGCTTGTCAGTTGAAAATAAAATAGAACAAGAAACTCAGTTGGCTAACCTGGGTTCAGAACAATATCTTGCGCAGATTTTGCCACCTATCCTGTTTGCACAACTGTTATTTTTCTGCTTGCCTGGTTTTATTTGGGATTTTTTTGGATCTCGCATCGGTAAAAATACTTTGGTTATTATGTTTTTATAAATTTCTATTAAAAATAATTTCTAAATATAAGGTTTCTACAAAAAATATTTGCTAGTGCTATCACAAAAAATCACGACATTTTTTGTGATAGTTATACAAAACTTAAATTTTTTTTTCAGGACTTTAGTGTGTTTGAACATTCCTTTTAGTTAACTTTTAGGTTTAATATATATATATATATATATATTACTACACTATAAAGAAAAAATTATTTTCGTAGTTTTATTTTAGTTTAAAATGTTGCACTATCCACTATCTTTCTTATTTACGAAAACTTTTAGGATTGCCTTGTGAGTTATAAATTAAAAAATGCTTGCTACAGACATGATGATGATCATAATCTGATGATGATTTGTTTTATGTGATCAAATCGATGAAATAAAAGTTTTTTTGCCTTTACATCTTATTTTTTTTAATTGTTCTTGTGTTATATTATAATAATTTTTACCTGTGTTTTTTAAAACATTTTTAATAGTGCTGTAAGTATGTTGCAAAACAAATAACCTCTCCAACAGATATTTTTTTTCCTTCTTTTTAAAATCTTAGTTACAAGAGCTCACCAGAATAAATTAATCAAGAATCATACACACAAATATAACAATCATTTTCTTATTAAATCCCATCGTTAAATATTATACTGTTTTTAGGCATTGGAACATCTTCGCTTCTTAAAACTCTTTCTGGAAATTATAACGAACACCAATGGAGTTTGGCCAGAAAAGCTGTCAGTAAAAGAATTTTATTGCCTAAACCAGTTTCTCGGCAAAACACTTGTTTTTTTGTATACTTGATTAGTAAAGTTTTAGCTCTTATTGTCGTTGTTGTTAGTATTTTTTGTCTTCGTGGTGTGGAGAATAATGCTCTTCAACCCGCTCAAAACTATTCTATGCCATCGGTAACAAGCAAATCAAATCAACCAAACATTGATTTAAAATTAGCAAACAATTACCAGAAAGTACAGAGCGAATTCGGGAGGGCAGAAAGAAAGGATTTTCAAGAAAACGAGCTCTTCATGTGTGATATTAGCGTGTCGGTAGTGGGGAAGCTTCAGACTCATTCTCTACAATGCCTTCCCGTGCCTAAAATTGTTTCTACTGCATCACTAAATAATCAAAAATCCAGTTTAAACTCACAAATTTTTGTACGAGAGGTACAAAAAACAAAACATTTTTTGTTTTTTTCCGTATATTCTTTGTTAAATATTGTTTTTTGGTGGTATTACTTGTTGACATTAGTTTTAATAATAAATTTGATTTTTTGGTCAATTGTAATGGTTTTTAAGCCACTTAACCGCAAACTAATTATGTATTATTGTGTAAATTTACCATGTGAAAAAAGTGAGATGAAGAATTTTTGTGAGATTTTACTTCAATACGACTGTGTATTATTATTGAGATTGCTACAGTCTTGTTCAGGTGATGTACATGTTCAAGAATTTATTATTGTTTTATGGGATACTTTTGGCTACTTAAATAAACCTCAAATCGATAATGAAGAAAAGAAAGAATCAAATAATTTAATGTAATGTTTTAACTGTAAGCA
>JASAMX010012725.1:0-28819 GCA_030248175.1 Microlaimidae sp. YZB2_3
TGAAGTATATGTAAACTAACCAAAGCCACAAAATACATTCTATAAGGAGTTTTTTTTACACATTTAACAGCATTTAAAAAATTATATTAAATTTAGTTTTTGCGGAACTTACCTTGAATTCAAGTTATATTTATAGACTTTACAATGTAATGTGTTTTTTTTATCAAAATAGTTTCTTTAAAAAATAAAAAAAGTCATTATATTTAAATCTAACGTACAAAACTAAAAATAAAAAAAAGCTGAAACAAACAAAATACCATTTACTCGCGGATTTGTATTCTATTCAGATAGAGAAAATTACACGTTTCTTCGGTCAGCCAGGCATGTAATTTAAAAGTAAACTAATTATTATTTGTCATTAAAGTCTATTATTTACAAACACAAATTTTTTCAGTAGGTTTGTAGCACACGTGCAACATTAAAATTATTTAATTCCAATTTTAAATCTTTAAACTGTAATTATTTTGACATTTATAAATTGTTTGAAGATAATAAATTGTTCGAGAGATAATAACCAACCAATCTATAAAAAAAATTATTACTGGTATAAGTACAACAAGTGAATAGATAATTCAAAGCAACACAATCAAACACAGAGCATGCATGAACCGAAAAAAATTCAGAAAAGTTAAATTCATTTTTCAAATCTGTAGTACCTATATTACAAAAATCAGTTGCACTAAAAAAGTTTTAAAAATATTTTAAAATTTGTAACCAAAAAAAGTACTTTTGTACAAAATTTATATCATTATACATTGCAAATTATAATGTAATAGAATATCATGTTAATTGATACTCTATTAGCGATATGTCCGCACGTAAAGTTTTTTCCAGACATTATTTTTGTACAAAGACAAAAAGATTTTACCGGCGAAATAAAATTCCTGTATAATTAAAAATAAAAAAACATACTAAAATTATTTTTTAGATTGCAGCAGCAACCTATGATAAAAAACCAATAGTTTTTTTTATTACTATTGTGTAATTTTAGGTGCTTTATCGTCCACGCGTGGAGGTTGGGCCCGTAGAAAGCTACAATGTAGAACTGGGAAAACAAGCCGAACTCATTTGTACAGCTAACGGAAACCCACCACCTTCCCGTTACAGGTATTAAGGTTTTTATTACATTACATTTTACATGCAGCAATGTTTTTGATTCATTAGGAAGCTTTACAGGAAGATTAGTTTTGTTTTTACATTAAATGCAAAAAACAATGATTAACAAAAGATTTTTTTAATTTTTTAAAGACATAATTGTAAATTTCAAACAGTCAATAGTAAACAAACTAAACCTCTATTATTTTAATAATACCTCTTGGAATTTATTTTTGCCTGTAAAATAGTTGCGTCGGCTTCGTGAGTACCGATATTTATCAGCAAAAAAAATATTGAATTCTTTACTTAGTTTATTGGATAAGTAAGCATGCAACGAAATCTTCCTAATCTGATCATAGGTGAGAACGGTCCGGGCAGCTAGGGGCGGGGTTACCCTAGGTAAATCGAATTTTGAATTCTAGGAGGGTGGTCCCAAGGGGGTCCGGACCCCCCTTCATCTAGCTTTTTAGAAGGGTCGACCCGGGGTGCGAAATTTTGAAATCTAGAGGGGGGTCAGGGTCAGGTGGGGTCCGGTGTCCAAAGCAAAACAGTTTTAAACCATAATAACTTTAATAATTGTTCTTTTAATAGGATAATACTACATTTTATTGAATAAAAAGCGATATTTTGGTGTAAAAAAAGTTTAAAAACATGAATATGTGTTAAAAATTCACGTTTTTGAAAGAAAATTTAGTATAAAAAACAGTATCAAAAATTTTCCCGAAGGGGTGGGGTCAAATTTCAAATTCTTGAGGGGATCAGGGGTA
Source organism: Microlaimidae sp. YZB2_3 (assembly GCA_030248175.1). NCBI lineage: Eukaryota > Metazoa > Nematoda > Chromadorea > Desmodorida > Microlaimidae > Microlaimidae sp. YZB2_3. The sequence goes on from JASAMX010012725.1 coordinate 1,863, forward strand.
AAAAACTCGGAAATTTGGGGGGGGGCTGGATTTTAGTCTGGGGGGTCCAAAAATTTCGAGGCTAGGGGGGGTTGACTCCACCTTGCTCCCCCCACCACCCCCCCTTTCTCACCTATGATTCTGATAAAACTACGGCTAATATTTGCTTAATAAGACAAAATTGTATTAGAATTTTAATTTGAAAAAATTATGCTTAGTTATTCCAGATGGGAACAAGTTTCTGGTGCTGGATCGAATAGATGGGATCTTGAAAGAGCCACCTTTCTAGTTGATAGACAACACGCAGGCAATTACACCTGTACAGGTACAAAAATAAAATTTTAAAAACATAAAATCACGAAATTAAGATTCAGTAATTGGCAAAATACTAAAACACCTTTAACTCTAAAACACACTTATTGTGAAAATCTAGAAGCGGAAACGCAAAACATGCTTAAAATTTAAAATCAAAATTTGTCTAGAATTCACATTTTAAAAATAAATAATTATCCATTAAAATCTAAAAAAAACTAAAAAATCTTTTTTAAGTTTAGCATACTAATAATTTACACGTGAAATGTATTTCATTTTCAGCAACAAACAAGTTGGGTGAAGGAAAGAGCAGCTTGCAGGTGAATGTTCTGTACGGTCCACAGGTCTCTGTGCCGGGAAGAGTAGTGCATGCAGAGGGAAAACGCGCCAGTTTGACTTGCACAGTTGATTCGAACCCAGCCCCGTTGAGCATACGGTATGTGCAAAATATTTTTAGATTCAGTATATTAAAAGCATAGGTGGAAAGGGGTGGGATGGTGGGTTACCCCCTCAAAACTGCCAACAATCCCTCTAAAATTTGGGGTACTCTGACAGACACCCCCTACCTAAAATTTACTAGCGTGAGTCCCAGTACTAAAAATGTGGTATTTGGTTTGGGATATACCGGTATACCCCAAAAATGTTTATAACACCTGCCCTCAAATCTGGGGGTTGGGTATATTCCTCCAGAAAATCCAAGAGACTGCCCATTTATGCTTAAAAAGAAAAAAAACAATTGGCTATTATTTAATCATGCTTCAGTAGTTTCTTCTTTGAAATCTCTTAATTTTGTGTGTTTTTTTTTTTTTTGAAAAATTTTATATTGCAAAAATAGTTTTTTTTATGAATCCATTTTTGTTAAATTTAAAATCAAAAGATTTTTAAAAGGTTTTATTGCCAAAAAATGCGTTTTGAAGGGAGGAGCCTAGTTAGTTTAAAAAGATTTTTGTTCTTTTAAGAGTTAAAACTCTTATTTTTATATAATTCATAAAATAAGTGTAGTGCTTAGAATAACAAAAACTTAAAATATTATCAAAAAAATTAATCAATAATCAAATATTATTTTAATGTAATGTTACAGATGGGACGGTCCGGGAGCATCACACAAAGGGGACACCATAGTGTTGGAAAACATCCGCCGTGTGGACGCCGGTAACTACACCTGCACCGCCCAGAACGTACTCAACCTCTACGGCGTCGGATCCGTGACCAAGAAAAACACGGCCGTCACCACGGTTATGGTGAGTTATTCAAACAGCTTTTCTGTTTCTTCTTCTAATTAATAATTTAATTTTTGTACTTCTTAATAAAAAAAATCCGACATTTTTTAAGAACACGTGATTAAATCAAAAATTATCATGGTAAAACCTGGTTTGATTTTTAGTTTTTTCTTAAGTTGCTTTGGAAAAACAAGATTTATTGTCCATGTTTTTAGGTTGTTTATAACTTTCATGGTGGTAGCTTTTGAATTTAATGATGGGTTCTGTAAAATTGGCAAAAATACTATTTTTTCACCATTATTGCAGCCCTCTTTTTGAAACACATAATTTAGTCGTTTACCTGTTGTGCGACCAATTAAAACACAGTATTAAAACTTTTGTGTCATTCAAAGTGATTTTCACTTCCAGTCGAGAAAAAAAAGCTTCTAGATTTCTTAGTAAAAAGATTTTGAAAATTTAGGTGTCGTATTCTCCTGGGAAGGGAATTATCAGTTTGGAAAATACAGAAACTCCAATAGTAGTTGGTTCAACGGTGACGCTGCAATGCTATTCCGAAGAACCAGGCTATCCCGAAGCTATGTTCAGGTATGTAACAAATAATTTCCAATAATAAGCATTATAGTAGTGTGGCTTTTTGTTATTTTTATAAATTAATTTTTTATAGCTATAATATTTTATTATTTTTTTCCAAAAAAGTATAAAAATAGACGTCTCAGTGTTAATATTTTTAAGTTGGAAAGGTCCTGGCATGCAAGATTTCCTGAGCAACAGCAAGAACACGTACGTGCTAACAGACGTTCAGCTAACCAACGCTGGGGATTACTATTGCCTTCCTTACAACACCCAAGGGGATGGTAAGTTTCTTAAAAATAATATACAACAATAGTTAAATCAGTGTTCTTACGTTTTTATTTGATCAGTGTTTTAAAAATCATCTTTATATAACTGTATAAAAGAATGCTTTACAACTAAATCATTTTATTATTGTTATATTATTTATGATTTTTGTTTCAGGAGAAGCCGGTGTGTTCAAGTTGCTGGTCAACGAGGCGGCGAGACTGACGGAGTGGTTGGCCACGGATGTGGAAAAGACCGCCGGAGATCGTGGGGACACCATCCAGTGCTCAGCCAACGGAAACCCACAGCCCACCATCAAATGGTACTTTCATTATTTCCATACACATTGATTGTCAATTAGTGACACATTAAACTACGAGCACCATGTAAAAATGTTTTTGATTTCGGATTGCCTGGTTTTGTTATGTAAATAATTTAACAAATTAAAAAAGTCAATTTCGGAAACATACCCAGCCATAAGTGCCTTTCTTTTTTGCAAAACCTTTTTTGCTTTTGCCTCAACTCAAGTATAAAAAATTATTGATTAAAGGTTTAAAGACGGTGTTCCATTATTGGACGAAGACACTGGGGTTGTAATCAACGAATCGCACTGGAACATCTTGGAGATACCTGAACCGACCAGTTGTCAATCACCAGAGCGATGCAGTTACAAGGTTACTTCTTTTGTACATACTTATAATTCAATTATTAATTACTTCTAGATTTGAAAGCTAAATTTTTTTAGTGTTTAGTTTTTGTGGGAATAACTTTTCCGGAACAACTCATTTGTTTGATTAAGGATTTTTGCAATAATTTGAATTTCGTTTAGGTGCGAAGTCGTTTGAGCTGGAAAGATCGGGTGTTGTGGAGTGACAAGGGGGTGTACACCTGCATGGCGGACAACGGCATCAAAGAGGGACACGCCAGCAACCTCTCCATGGTAGTCAATCACGGCGCCGTGATCCTCACACCGCCCAATCAAGCCCTGGCCGCGGCGGACATCGGGAAATCAGTATTTTAGTCTTTTGTTTTATTTTAAGCTTAACTCCTTGGCGTTTACTAAAGTATAAAGTAGCGTCTTATTACTAGCTTTATACCAACAGAATTTTTTAACAAAAAATGCATAATCGCAAAAAAGTTATAAAATTTTATCATTTTTCAAGCGAAAGTAAACTTTTTTACTGCTTTGTAAGTGACAGTGTAATAGTATTTCGTTATGGTGATGTTTTAGGCGCGTATCAAGTGCACGGCGAGCGCTCGTCCGGAGCCGACGTTCCGCTGGTTTTTCAACGGGGAAGATATCACGGATCAATTCACGCGCTACAGCGTGGAGCGTGGCGAACCGCGTCGTAACTTAGACATCTGGGATTCCACCCTGGTCGTAAGCGGAATCAGCGCAGCGGACATGGGCAAATACACATGCAAGGCTACCAATGGACGCGGAAGCGGGGACGTACGACAGTTCACGCTCAGGGAAAAGAGTAAGTGCGGAATTAAATTATTGGCTTATTGTTTGGTAAATCGTGGTTACTATGATAGAATGAACCGCAATTCGTATGAAATATACGGGACTGTAAATTGTGACTTGTTTTGGATTTTAAAGAACACCCTATTACCTACAAAATGAGTCACAGTCACGTGTAATTTATAGTGACTGCGGCTCATTTTGCTGCAGTCACGACGTATAATGGTAAAAATATAGTTGGTGGGCAGGGCTAGGCGCCTCGTGAGGTAAGTGAAGATAAATATGGTATTTGCCGAGTGGTATGGCTTTTTAGCAAAATTTCGAAGATAATCACAAAAGTATCTAATTTTTAATATTTTTTCAGAATTAATTTTTTTTTTAATTTTGGCCAGCAAAGAGAAACATTTTATAGCAAAAATAAAACTTTAAATAGTTTAGTTATGAATTGCGCTATAAAAACGTTGTTAATGTATGTGTGGAGATTTTCATACTAACAAGTTTAAAAATTTCCAAAAAAAGCAGCGTGACACGTTAATACTTGATTAATTTGATAAATGAATTTTAATTTTAGCTGCGCCGAATATGCCAACAAATTTGAGAAAAGTAGCCAGTACTGCTAACTCACTCGTCATCGGATGGGATCCTGGATTTAATGGCGGAGAGCCTCAAACTTTTTACCTTCTTATGCACGCCGTACATCCAGCCACAGGAAAAGTTATCAAAAAAGGTAAAATTAATATTATGCTTACTGATTTGTTATACCTTAATTTTTTGTACAGTTTGCTACTTAATGTAGGTAAAGGACTCAAGAAAAAATTTAGTCAAAAAATTAAAGTTTAAAAAATTAAAATGTTGTCACTCTTTTTAATTTAGTAATCGAACGTCGGTACTGGTTGAGTAAATACATATTTTGATATTTGTCTCAAAATGTAACATGAATGTTTTTAATTCATTAAGGTTTATTTAATCGACCTCAATAAATTAATATTTCGGTTTTTAGGGTCAAGATTCACTATCAGTTCTCACGAAGGACGTTATAAAAGGGCTGTAATTGGCTATAATCAACCAATAACGAAGGAAATAACTGGTATGATATTTTAAAATTTTGTATTATAATTACTTAATGCCATTCCAACTAAACAATTGTTATACAATCAAATAAAAATAAAAAAATGATTTATTAATTTTATGTCATTACTTTATTATTTGAAATCTTAGTAGTAATCTATTTTATTCTAAGTATATTTTGCATTGCATTATAAAAAATTGTTCAGATTTGCCTCCTTTGGCTTCTTACCAATTTATGGTGATGGCGGAAAACAGTTTGGGTTCGACCGACTACTCCGGCCCTCTGACCACTTCGACCCGCCCACCGAATGAGGACAAAAACCTCCTGAAAACTACAGAGGTGCACTACGACTCAGCTGAAGGGACGATCACTTACAAGGTTCCAGTCTAAAATTTATTTAATTGTGAATTTAAGGTTTAGATTATTTAGCAACAAGTCAAAGTGGTCCAATAAACATTTTTGACTTACTATTTTTGGCAGATGCTAAACTAATTAAACATTTTTTTAGTGTGATACAGTTTTTATTTTAAGGGGTTGTAGTCATACATGGGCAAGTTGGTCCGGAGTGGGGGGGGGGTTAAACCCCAAATTAGGAGGGGTTAAAATCCGAGAAACGCAAAATACATGTATCGTTTTTTTTTCTGGAGTGCATTTTACCCATATCGTTCTTCGATTAAAAAAAAATAGGTAAAAAAACGCTAATTTTAGGTCTTAAAGCCTTTTTTATTGCATTTTTTAGCTTTTCATGGTTTAAAACATTCATTTTGACCTCAAAACTTAAGATTGGAGGGAGTTAGAAGTCATTTTAAAGACATTTTTTTCTTGTTTCCAAAATTGGGGGGGGTGAATGTTTTCTCCCCCCCTACTTCTGAGTGAGGGGGGTAACCCCCCTTCTTAGAATTCAGGGTGGTTAACCCCCCGCCCCTGTGCCCATGTATGGTTGTAGTTCAGATATTGCGTTATTGGCACATTTTAAATTATTTTCACAAATATGCTGCTAAAGATTTATTAACAAAACTGACGGACGAATCTGTATTTTATTCTCGTGTTAATGCACTTTTGTATTTTTCAGTTTATAATCATAAACATTATTGCTATTTTTCGATCATTTGAGTGTTTTGCGTATTTGAGTACAGCAAGTGAACCACCAATAATTCGTGCAATAAAGTTGTTATAATGTGCGTGCGTTTTGGCTTAAGATGAAAATATAAAAAATAGTTAAAGACTTAAATAGGTGTTTGAAATATTTAAAAAAATTATTACAATAATTTTAATAAATTTAGTAAACTTTTTGTACGTATAAAATTAAATAAACTGCCAATTTTCTTTCATACTGCGAAAAATAATAAGAATGAGTTTTTTAGCCTTCGGTGGAAAGCAGGGAGTACTGTCTTCTTATCTCCTTCAAACAAGGCCAAGGTCAATGGGCATCCTGGAAGTGTGCGAACCCGTCTGGTGGAAAAGTCTCGGACGTCCCGAGTCGAGTGGACAATGTTAGGATCCGTTTCTGTCTCAGCGATATGACCAAGTGCGGAAACGCCACCGAAGCTCTGCGTACGTTTGTAGTCACTTTTTTAATTAAAAAAAAGAACCCTTAACTGAAACCGTTTAACTGAAAAACCAGTTAGTTGATTTGATTCGCCTACGAAAAAAAAGATGATTTATACAAATTTTATTACCATTTTGTCTAGTTTTGTGACCATTTTGGATTGTGAGATAAAATGCAATGATTTTTTTCCAGTACACAGTTTCTCCTGGCAACTAAGTTAAAATTAATTGTTTCGACGTAAGAACTGTGGTAAAATAATTAATTATTTGCCAAAAAAGAGTTGATTTATGAAAGTATGGTGTGTTTAGCTAAACTATATAAAGTATAAACTCACTGTGTAGCTAAAAGCATTAGTAACACAATTATGACTTTCACTCTATTTTATTAAAATTTTATCACTCACGTGTTTTCACCACTGTGCATTTTTTGCTTAGACTGTAGATATAACAATTAGCAAATAAATAATCTTCTTTTAGGTGTAAAACAGCTTTTTTTTTTTAATTCTGACCTGAATTATGTTTTCTTAGCTAAATAAAAACTTTTAAAACTAAAGCTAGACCTTTATTTAGATGCGGAAACAGTGGGTGTAAGCAAATGGACGTGGGTTGGTGTTCTGATAGGATTGGGCGCCCTCCTGCTCGTCATTTTCTGCTGTGTACTGTACTGTTGCTGTTGGCGCAAGCGCAAGTCCCAACCTACTAACAACCGCCGCCCCATGAAGAAGCCGACCGGAAAAGATTACGAAATGGAAACCAGCGGGTAAAGCATTAGTGCTTTGTTTTTAGTTTGATTCTCTAATCATTTATCGTCCCACCGTATGGAATTTTTAACTAAAGATTGTTTAAAAATAATTGTGACCGGAAAAATTTTTCAGGTGAGCATATCTCGCTAAGATACGGTTGATTATAAGATAATTATATCGATGTATAGCTAAAATTAAATTTTTTACACTAGTGAAGCTTTTGTATAAATCAACCCTAATGTTAGCAAGATATTCTTACCTAAAAAATTTTGCCTAAAACATTTTGGCATTCTTTAAGAACCCATTCAAGTGGTCACCGGAAAGAAAATACAAGATGGACTACTTGAAACATGAACAAACTGCTAGTTTAAAACTGTTATTTTTCAAAAACAAATCATTTATTTAAAATTATTTTTTTAATAAATCTTAGACAAGGTCATAAATTTAAAAAAATTATCATGATAAAACTCATAAACAACCTGACTATAGGCCTTAGTTTTCCTAAGCAACCTAAGCAAAACCTGAAAATCAAACAAAACATTAAATTTAGCTTGATTTTAAGGTTTTGCTTAGGTTGCTTAAAGAAATTAAGGTCTAAAGTCCACGATAAATGTTATTTGTAAGTTTTATCACGATAATTTGTTTGAAAAATAACAGTTTTAAACAATCTATTTTTCCGGTGACCACTTCGATGGGTTATTCTAGAAGAATGCCAACATTTTTTGTAATTTTAGCTGTATTTAGCATTGTGGTTGATATTCACTGATAATATTTCAGGGCACGGCCGCACATTGATCCGAGAGCGATAAGTGGTCCATATTCGGAAAAATCCAGCATTCCAGCTAACGGGGAAGTGAACGGGGCTGCGATTCCCATGGCAGGCTCCATGGCCGACAGCGGGGTGTTTACCATGGGCAGCCAATATAGAACGTAAAGCACTTTGTTTTTCATTGTGTACTATGGATATAACAGAAATATTAGAACGATTTAAATGTCAAGTAAAACTAAAAAAAAGGATTTTCGGAAGTATCTGATTTTTCTGACGTTAATTTTTACTTTCAGGGGCAAAAGGTTTTTTTGAGTTTGTAGTTTTAAACCAAGAATCCGTGTGTGTTTAGTATATTCTGCTTTTTTACCTTAGATCGTACGATCAGAACGGTTACAGCAATGGGCAGGGGAATGGCTACAGCAACGGCGCTCTGCAGACCGGTAGTTTCGAAGAAGGGGCGGACCGCTGGGGCAACGCCGCCGACCCATACGGGGATTCCGACCCATTCGGGTAAGATTTTCATTTTTTAAGTTACTTATGAACGTGCCTATCTGCGGTTTGTACTTCTTATTTGGTCTTCAGTAACAATTGTCTCACAATTTTGTTTTGTTGTTTTTTTCAATTGTTTTTTTATTTTTAGATCTGGCTATCCTCCACAAAATCAACTGGATTTTCCGGACTCGGGTTTTCAACAGGATCAGTATCCAGTTGGCGGTCAAGGCTATTCATATTACGACTCGTACGGACAGGGTCCGAACCACCAGGGACATTTCGTGGACATGAACCCTCAAGGCACCGCCCACGCTCAAGGGGACAGTCACGAGGAGAGTACCAATAGCGGATATTCTACCCCCAACCAAAGACGAATTATCCGGGAGATTATCGTCTGAAATCGATTCATCCGAGCACAGCATTTTTGCTAAATCACCTTTCACGCTATTGGAATCATCACTATATTTTAAACTGTGTTTGTTAAAACAGCTCATTAAATGAGCTTTTTTTGCCAAAACAAAGCAGTATTCCACTAGCATTATGCTTTGTTTTTTTTAAATAACTTTAATCTTCCTTTTAATTTCTAAATTACCGAGGTTAGTTGTAAGAAAAAATACTTTTTATCATAAAATCCTGGATTTTGTTCAAAAAAGATAAAAATAACAAACTTACCACTTTTTTAAACGTCATTCAAAATTTCTGAAAATTATTACTACTGGGCGCTGTTTCATAAAAGTTCCCAACATGCTGTTTTTTTGTTGAAGTCCATTTCTTTTTTGTAGAAAGCTACAAAGAAATGAAAATGCAATAGACTTTTGGAAAAACTTATAAAAAACCAAAAATTTGCATAAATATTAATTGCAAAAACCCCTATGCTTTATCATAGGATTTCATTTCTTTGTAAATATTTACAAAGAATCAAATGTTAGTAACATTTATGAAACAGCGCACTGGACGAAAACTACAATAATGAAATCCATAGTGTATAATACAGCGTAAAAAACGTGATTATGTTTTAAAAGTATTAAATATTAATGTTACTAAAAATTTGAGTATTATGATGATTGCGTGTACCGCTATTCTTGAGATTTGTTTTATTGTTGAGCTTTCATAATTATGCTGGATAATTGTTCAAAACGTGCATTTTACACGTTAAGTGTAAAAACTGGCAGCTTTTCTAATATTCAACAATGTCAATTTTCTAGGACAGCGTTATGTTGAGTTTTAAAAGCTGCTTACAATGTTTCAATGGCTCCATTATAGGAGTGTAGCGTGGTTTGATTAATTTTTAAAATTTCCTGATTATTCAAGTTTAATTATCGTGATTTCCGTGTAATGTACAGACTGTGGTTTCTATAATACCGAGCAATTGAGGCTGTTTTAGATATTTTATGTATTGTTTTTTACTCTTTTATTGAATTTGGAAAACATTGGCAGAAAAATTAAACCGAATAAGCAGTATGTGATTGTTGTTTATTTGTTAATAATATTACAGAGCAGTATGCTTGTCTGGGAATATTAAAGGTGGTGGTGGTACAGCAACATGTGTCAAAATTGTCAAAAATTTTATATTATTGAACACTGTTTAACAAAAAAATATTTATTAATATTAATACTGTTTAAGCCGCACTGCGTTTAATTTTACTGCACCAATGTTTCAACCAAGAAGAAACGAATGTTATTTGGTCACAGGACTTTTCCAATGATCTAAACTACGTACTTAACGTTACGCTTACTCGAATTTACGTAATATTGTAATAGGAGTACATTAAATCGATCTACTTTCAACTAACACTTTTTATTGTATATACATTTCTGTTTTGTTGTTTCCAAACGAAAACCAACTGTTGTAATTTAATAATGTAGCTACACCAAAGGCAAACAGGCTTTTTATTTGGGAATAAAGTAGGTTTTTCTTAGCTTGGGTAAATCTACAAAAATTAAACACGGACACAAACAACGCATGCGCGAGAGCGCGACACATACACCCAAAGACAAGAATTTTTAATACCCAAATGAATAATTTTACATTTTAAATTTACCTCCAAATGTTCATAGCAAAATACAGTGTAGATCAGTAGATTTTGACTAGGTTGTTTGTTAGCCCAAAAATTTATCTGTCGGCCTATGGTAAAAAAGACGTGCAGCTTTTACGTTTACGGTGCTGCTAAGCAAGGTAAGGGGTTACAGCTTAACAATGTTTGTTATGAGCAGTCTAACTCGTGCTTTTAATATTTGGAATCCGCTTGTATATATATAATTGCAGTTTAGTGTTGTGTTGTTTTGTTAAATCGGAAAACCGGTTTTGTGAGAAATACAATTATGTATCTTTAAACTGATTTAAATGATTTCATATTTTGATATTGTAGTATTAAATTATAATGAATTGCAGTGAATTATGTAACTATATATATATATAATGTTTTAAAACTATATATATATCAAGCCAATTTACGAAATTTTGCAATCTAATCAATGCTCCTTAAAATTTAACAAAAATACAGTGTTTATTTCAGTTACTTTTTGAAGAATAATTTTGAAAAAATAATTTATTTACAAATTATTAAATATGGCCCACCATCATAATTTTTAGGTCATCGCGGTAAAAGTAAATAAATATTTTTGGTGTTACTGATTTGAATGTAAAAATTCTATCTATGCTGTGTTACGATTTGATGCCTATATATTTTAATGATATATCTTACCCCGGACCAAAAATACAATAATACATAAGTTGACGTTAATTTTTCTGTTATCAGCTGGACCGAATCTTGTGTTGTGATTGACCTCACTTATTAAAATGTATTAAATTATAATGAATTGTAGTGAATTATGTAACAAAACATCTAACCATCTGATTAAAATAGTTTCAGAAATATCAAAAATTTTTAGTAGCTTACTGTTCATTATAGTTTTAATATGCAATTCTGATGCTATACTATAGGACCAACAATCTGATACTATAGGACCAAAAATTTTCGGCATTGTTGTTTTATACAAGTTTACATGTTTTCTGAGTGGTTTTTGCCACAATTATTTTGTCTTTTTTTATTGTTATATAATGTTTTATATTGTTTTGTAAATATAAACCCATTGTTGATTTTATATTGATGACTTTATACTTCGATGCTTATTTTTATTTATCTTTTGTAACGCGTTGTCACAAAGTAAAATCAGATTTATTTTATGTTTATGTAAATGAAATTGTATATTGTTATTAGTTTTCTTCTTTTGTTTTGTATTCCTATCTGTCAGTCAAATAAAAATATGCGCCACCGTTTATTTTGCAAAAATACATATTTATTAGAAGCAAGAATATATAACACAAAAGAATGTCCGACTGTACACTAAATTTTTGACCTAAATTTTGCGAGAAAAGTCGCACTTTCTAATTTGTGTGAGACTTTTCTCGCAAAAATCCGCCATTTTCTGCAAGTTTTCCCGCGCTGCGATTTTTTACACAGTGTTAGTTTTCTCGCAGTGGGGACTGCGACTTGTTTCGCACTCTATGCTGCTTTATTCGCACTGCGATTATTTTCGCACTGCGAGCCTGGCCGTGCAACAAAAAAAATAAAAACAAAGCGAAGCGAAAATTTTGTGTTTAAATGAGTAAAAGTCGTTTTTTTTATCTTAATATGTTAAAACTTTTTTGTTTTAATAAAATAAAATCACTTTTGAACGTTTTAAAATTAAATAAAACAAGTTTCGAAGTGTTTTACTCCTTTAAAAATGACTACCAGCGTCTGTATTTTTTTTGTTGCGCGGCCAGGCTCGCAGTGCGAAAATAATTGCAGTGCGAATAAAGCAGCATAGAGTGCGAAAAAAGTCGCAGTCCCCACTGCGAGAAAACTAACACTGTGTTAAAAATCGCAGCGCGGGAAAACTTGCAGAAAATGGCGGATTTTTGCGAGAAAAGTCGCACACGAATTCAAAAGTGCGACTTTTCTCGCAAAATTTTGGTCAAAAATTTAGTGTACAGTCGGACATTCTCTTGTGTTATATATTCTTGTTAGAAGCAAGAACACAAAATTTAAAAAAAAAATTCGATTTTATGAAAGAGCGGTGTTAAGTAATTAAATAAAATACCTTTAAGGTGGAACACTACAGAAAAAATCGCACAAATTTGTACAGTCGCTATTCATTACAGCTGTAACTAATTGTTATAAACTACATACTGTATTAATCTTCATGTCCTGAACATCATTTTTTATATTTTGATGAAACATGAAAATCAAAAATAAGCTGTTGGAATGGTCCACAAAGGGGATTCCGACGAATCGAAATTTTTTCACAAAATGACATAAAATTTTTTTGTGCGTGTCGATTTTAAAAATTTTTTGTACGTAATTAGAAGACGAGTAGATAAAACTTTTCTGTTGTTTTCAGCAAAATCGCATAATAATAACCCGAGAAAACCCGACATTTTGAAGAATTTTTTGAGAAAATTTTATTAACTTTGGAGCCTAATTTCTCAGTAGATCTCTATACGATTTTTAAATAAACAACGCCAATCTTTCTAACTCGTTGAGTTCTCCATTTTGATATAGTTTGTTAAAATCGGTTTGTAAACAAATTTTTATAATTTTGCAATGGATAAATACCTAAAATAACAAAAAACTATTAATCGCCAGTATCGCGAATAGTTAAATTTAAAGGAGCACTGTCACAAACCAAATTTCTATATCACTCGAACCGGACTGTTCCTTTAATACCAAACCTACCTAATTCAAAATTGGTATTTAAAATACCCCACAAAACTACTGCTTTTTAAATTTCAGCTCGATCGTTGTTTGAGTATTAAAGGAGTAATGTGTTTTTGACGATATAGGAATATGGTTTGCGTTGCGAGTGCTTTAACAAATCACCACATCTTGGGCGTATAAATTTGATTCCTAACCTAGGGTAAAACTTTCAAATTCCAAAAACTACAAAACCACAAACCATAAAACAGCCTTTTAGTATAGGCAAAACATTACACAAAATTTGAACTTAAACGAACGATATTTGGATCGAACGGTATGAATGGTATAAATTAGTGAAGCTCATAACTTATGAACATCATTTTTGTATCTATGTGTAAATCTACGATCTTTAATAAGATTCTTAGATCCCTAAAGTTCATGCAATTTTTAAATTAAATGTAATAAGGTTTTTAAACAGAAGTTTTCGAATGATTATTTAAATGGAGTGTTTTTAGGTGATTGTTCAGCCGGTATTTCCCCAGCATTCATCTAAAGTTCAGTTACAAGTTGAGAGGACAAGTTTTGAAAATTAAAGTTTGTCGTTGTAGAAGTTCAGCATGATTTTGTATACCTATCGATGATTAATAAAAGATAAAACAATGTAGAATACTGCACCTACAGCATTTAATCTAAAAATATAATTTTAAGAAAAAACTTGGCTATAAATTCTTAAATTTGCTAAACTTAAATAATAAGCTGTAAAAAAATCGTTGGTACGGTGTCTCGCTAAGAGTTATGAAAATTAGTTGCAAAAGAAATAAACGAAAGATAAATGTATCATGGGTGGGGCGGGAGCGCCACGGAGCGATTTAGTCCCGCGGCGCAGCGTTAATCGTTATTAGAGAACGTGGGTAAATTTTGAAATTCAGAACCTTCTTATTCCAACGCTCAATTCTTAAAATCAATATTCCTCCTTGGTTACTGATTGATCAAAAATAAACATGAGCTCATTGGAAAGAAGGAAGAATTACGTAACTTTTTTAGGAAGCACTGTTTTGATTTAGGTCCTTGTTATCGATTTATGGATCAAAATGAAAATTGAAGCAAATAAAAACTCCCGACCGCACAATAACACCTTTTTGGCAACAATAAGGATTGTACAGAGCAGAAAACGGACAGCCCCTTGTAAAAACTGCACCATAAGAGTAGAACACTGCTCAGTTTCTAATTGGTGGCAGAAAATGCACCAGTTACCAGCACCATCTACTTCAACCGCACGGGAAATGACGAATAAACAACAAAATACTTTTTTTAATTCTTGCATTACTTATGAATTCCTATACTCCTGAACAGTCGGCGTTTTGAGAAGGGTGTGCAACAGATACATCACTGGCAGATTCTACATGTGCTCAAATCTGCAATTTTCGGGCTAAAAACTTTTTGTAAATAATTTTTTTTATAAAATTAGGTGGTTTTAATTGTATCAATGTATTTTTATATTTTTGAAATGGATTTTTGAAAATTTTATAGCCTAATAAAATTTTGCTCAGTACTAAAACTTCCCATTTTTACGCGTTGTTTAAATAAAATATTAACGCAAATGATGAAATATTTTTACCACTTTATCTAGAGATATGCTAAATTACTAAGCAAAAAAAATGGAAATCGGTAGTGGTATTATGTTACTATGGACAATCGTTAACAAAGGATTTTAGCGATTAAACAAAGACCCAACCTTCAAGTTTTTACATGTTAATAAATATTTTTATAGTAAAGCTAGAAAATAAATATTTTGTTAAATTAATTAACTGATTAGTTTCTTTCTACTAAATAAACTAAAAAGACAAATATTCATAGAGCAATATTAGGTTATAAAAGGTAATAAGTTTTCAATAAACAATTTTTGTTCGAAATTCTTTTTATTTTATTACTACATGTATTTATTAAATATTAAACATTATATCGCAAACAATTAGCCCAATCGGGTGCATTGGTCTGTAATTACCTAGTGATGTGCCACGGAGTTTAAAGCTCCGAAGCGGAGCTCTGGAGCGAAGTTCCGCTTTTAGCTCTGGAACAAACTCCCAGCTCCGGAGCTCCATTCTATTTTTTCCGCCCTAATATTGCTTAATGATTAATATTTTTTAGTTTATTTAGTAATAACTAATCAGTTAATTTATTATTCTTCTAGCTTAAATATAAAAATATTTATTGGCACAAAAGATTTGAGGGATGTTCCACTTTCAATGAATATAGTATAATTTTTCGTTAATTATTGTCTATGGAGAATCACGACGGTTAATTCAATGTACACAAAGGTCTTGAGAAGATTTGAAAATATGTATAAGACCGGTAAAACTGAGGAAGAAAAAAAGATGCACAACAACCAGCTGTTTTTTAGAAAAAATACTTTGTTTATGTTATTTTTGTGAATTATGATCGTGTTTTTATACGTTAACCAACGTCATATACACATTATTTTTAAATCTTCTCGAGACCTTTGGGTACATTGAATTAACCGCCGTGATTCTCCATAGTAAACATAATACTATTACTGTTCATTTTTTTGCTTAGTAATTTAGCGCTATATGTCTAAATTAAGTGATGAAAATATTTCTTTACTTTTTTTTAATATTTTGTGGAAAAAAGCAAAAAATGTGAAATTTTAGTACTGAATAGAGTTTTATTATGCTATATAATTTTCAAAAAAAAACAACATGTTCCAAATATAAAAAACATTGATACATTCAAAATCACCTAATTGTATGAAAAAAATTGATACAAAAAGTTTTAAGCCCGAAAATTGAAGATTTGAGCACATTTAGAATATGTCAGTGATGTATCTGTTGCCACACCCTGAGATCCATTCCAAGGAAACGCCGACTGTCCAGGAGTATAGGGGTCCATGCATTACTGATGAAAAAATTAATCTAAAGTTTTATTTCAAAAAAAGCACAAATAATTGCAATCGTTGATGGTGCGAAAATGCCACGCGGTGTTTTAACCCCACAGCATCGCGACAACTATAATTAGAGAACGTTGCGAAAATTTTGTAATTCATGTTCATCTTCTTTTACTTATTACTATTATTCTAAAGCCCATATCTTAAAATCGATATTACTTCATCGTTCACGCGGCGATTTAGCCCTTCGCGGCACCCCGCCAACTTTAATCAGAGGACGTGGATAAAATTTTTAATTCATGTTCGTCTTCTTATTTATTAAAAAAATTAAAAAAATATTAAAAAAGTAATTGCAATCATAGAATGCGCGAGAGCACCTACTGCGGTTTAGTCTCACGGTGCTGCGCCAACTATATAACTAGGGTACCAGGTGATTTTTGTAATTCATGTTTATCTTCTTAATTAATTCGTCTTCTGCTTACAATTATTTTTATTTCAAAAAATATAATTTTAATCATCGGTGGAGCGGGGGCGCCACACTGAAATTTAGCACACGACACCGCGCCAACTATAATTAGAAAACGTAGATAAATTTTGTCATTCATGTTCATCATCTTCTTCTTATCATTATCATTTTTATTTCAAAAAATATAATTGCAATCATTGGTGGTGCCGGAGTGCCACACGGCGATTTAGGTTCACTCCACCGCACCAACTATAACTAAAGAACGTGGGTAAATTTCGTGATTAATGTTTATCATTATTATCTTTTATTTCAAAAGATACAATTGAATTGTCGGTGGCACTTGTGCACTACACCACGCTAATTATAATTAAACAACGTGGCTAAATTTTGTAATTCAAATTCATCTTCTTCTTATTATTATTTTTAATTTTTATTATAAATTAATTATCGGTGGCGCGAGGGCGCCACACGGAGATAAAGCCCCAGGGCACCCCGCAAACTATGATTAAAGAATTAATTTTTGCATTTGTTCTTCTTCTCCTATTAATAATATATTATTTTTCAAAAGTTTATATCTTAAAACCGATGTTCCTCCCTCGTTACTGATTGATCAGAAAGAAACATGTGCTATTTGAAAAAGCATAGAAAATTCCGCAATAATTATTTTAGGTTAAAAGACACTTTTTATTGATAAATGATACGTGTATTATTGCTAATATTAAAACTGTTAAAAAAGTATATCTCGCAACGGAACGATTATAAACATATGTCATTGCGCAGATAAAACTATAGTTTATTAGGCTATTTTATTTAATTTGATTTTAAAAAAATTGTAGATTAGCTCTAAAAATAGAGCAGAAAAAAGGGACAATTTTTTCCCGGGCGTTTTTCCCCATATTAAAAGGTTATATTTGTATGTGTAAGAAACAAGTATAAATTTGAAAAAGTGGTGATTTCGCGCTTGTCAAAGATTGCTGTGAGTATGATTTTTTCAATTAACATTTCATCAGACTAAAAAAATGCAACAGTGCTGTGCGATTAGTTTAATGTATAAACGAATCATTATCATTATGGTAGAAATTTTTATTCAGTGGGCAGTAAACCAAATGCGAATTTCCTATAGTAAACATAATGTCCATCTCAGACTAGTCCACATCTTTTCTGTCTTAACATACGCCTGGGGAAAATCGCCTTTTTTTCTGCTCTATTTTTAGAACATTTTTCAAGGCTAAAGACAAATTCTATCAGGGTGAAAATAGATGAGTGGTAAAGTAACCACTCGCTCTTTGAAAAATTATCACGTGCAGAGAAACACATGACGCAACTAAATAATAATTGGTTACATAACCGCTGAAAACTTTTTTTTAATTTTTCTCGGTCGGGGGTTTATTGTTTATTTCTTCCTGGCGGAGAGCGGTTACGCCCTTAATTTCAGCCTGGAAGACTTTAGCTTTAGTATAATAATAATAACACAACTCAGGGCTTTTAAATAAAAAAAATTCTGTGAAGTTATAAATTTATAACAGCGCCTGCAGAGTGAAATGCCTCGTAAGAAGTGGCTGCACGTTTAAATATTTTCTTTCATAAAGTCCGTTATAATGGCGGCACATACGTGAAAAAATCTCACAAAATTTTGTAGGAACACTGAATGTGTTTGCGCAACGTAATGCAGTTTAAGTTAAGCAGTTTTCCTTATTTGTCGTATATTTTTTTGTAACACAAACAGCTCAATTATATGAATTGGGTCAGTATTTTTAAATTGTGTTTCAGTGTGCGGTCCATTTTTACAGTGATACTTCTTATATCTACTTTGATGAGAACTCAAGGTTTTACTGTCGCCATCAAAACTGGAAACGTGGCTGGTGCAGATTCTAAAGCCAGCATTTTTTTGGAGCTACTTGGAAACAAACAAACTTCAGGTTTGCGTCTGAAAAAATTTTGAAAAATGAGAATAAAAAATTCCGAAAAGCTGAAATTGGTTTTAGCAATCTAAAATTTGAAAACTTTTATTTTAAATTTTTTTAATTTAAAATTTAACTAAAAACGCATTTTAACTATTAAAAACCAACTAAAATTAATTATTGCATAATAGTTTTGAGACCAATGAGAAATATTTTGTGGATAAAAAAACTTCGAATGCAAAAATTATCATTTAGTTTATACAAAAAATTAGCTATATCTAAGTATATCGCTCATAATTACAACGTTGATTTAATTTTTACTTTTTATTTACGGGTCCTATAATACAACCAATATGGCTAATTGACTTTTAGTAATTAAATACATATTATGCTTGTAATTTTTGGAAAAAAAGAATTTTAAAATTTGTATGTTCATTTTAAATGATTTATGATAAGCTTCAAAAACATTATTTTTTAAAATTAAAATACCTTTGGTTCTTCAAAATCATATAAAATTGCATTTAGGACCACTTTCTTTGATACCTGCACAATGCTTAAATGTCACTATTCCATTTGAACGGAACCAATTAGGTCTTTTTAATTTTCCTCATGTAAGTTTTTTTTTAAAATTTTTTAATAAAACTTTGACAAACTCAACAATTCTATAAAAAATTTTTGGTTTCTATTTACAAAAAATATCTAGTTCGCCGAAAAACAAGAACCCTTTAACATTAACCTTTTATTACTAATCAAAATATAGTTTCAAAAATTAAAAGTTTTCTTCAGTTTAATAGACACGAAGGTCCTACTCCTACCTAAGCAAGATCGTCGCGATAAATCAGGGTATGTGATCCACCAGCGAAAGATTAAAAAATAGAGTTGTTAAAAAACGTTTTAATTGGCGAAAACCTTAGAAAACTAAATTTGCACTCCTGACGGATCTTTATAGGTTAAATTCAGCTTTTAACTGAAGCCTGTACATCTCACTCAAACGGTGATACCGGGCGGATCCTTGAGGGATTGCTTTTTGGGCTGACTCTTAGATTGGTTGAAGCGTTTTTAAACAACTCTGTCTGCTAATGTCTCGCTGCTGGTTCATATACTTTGATCCAAGATAGCTCAAGAGACAATAGTATAGTCAAGAGTCCCCAGCCTTCACCCAAAATTTGAATCTAACCTATAATCTGAGTCGAATCATGATTCCAATAATCGCCTTCAATATACACTAATTGAATATTATGTAAAAGTAAAATTTTATTAATATAAAAATGAAATTTAGATTAGTAATTTAATTTTTATAGATTCCTCCTTTGGGAGATCTAGAAAAAGTTTCTGTCTGGCACGAAAACAATTCAAGTAATTCAGAAGAAAATTCATGGTTTCTTCAAGAGATAAAAGTTGTTGACCATTACACAAACTCAGGCTATCAGTATAATTTGAATTCATCTTAGTTTTTAAATTTGTTAAAGTTAACTTAAGTAGCAGGTTTGAAGTCTCTTTACAGTCATTTGGTCTGAATGTTGATTTTTTGTTATAATATATATTTTTGGTATTAATCCTTTTTTTCTTTTGACGAGGAAAAATTTTCCGAGATTAGAAATTGCAACCAAAAACAGTATGTATGCAAAAAATTTAATCCGTGCCGTTTTTTCTTATATATTATTAGCCGTTAAAAAATATTGTTCTTTCTGCTATAAAAAAGTATTTTGGTAAAAAAATTGTGCAAAAAAGGTTTTAACCTTAGTATTTTGGTTCAAAATTTATATTTCTTTGTAACAAAATAATTCATTTTATGAAATGTCGCAAGCAAGTCATTGGCCTTGTATACCACGCGGAAGTATGCAGAGATACAAAATTGATATGATCGCGTAAAAATTTATCGAGACGTGAAAGGGATATACTAAAATTGTCCGGTTATAAATTAAAAAAAACCAGTTCAATCGACTTTTCAAAAAACTTACCAAAAATCGCTAACTTTAGCCGTTAATAAGTTGGCGTTCCTGTAAAAAGAACCAAGACAACAAATGGTCAAAATAAGCTATAGGAGTTTTTGTTTAAAATTTTATATATTTTTGCTGATGAATGCTTAGTTCATGTTTTTTCATCGAGATCATCCAAGTGTATTTTGCCTATCGTAAGCTTTTAGTATTTACTATTTATATTTTGTTCTAAAAAATAATTTACCCCTGTTTCTTGCTCCTTATAGAACGTTAATCGCATAAAATAAAACTTTGATTTATTTTTGGAAAATGTTTTAGATTTGACTGCAATAAATGGCTTGCCCCCAATAGAGCGGACGGAAAAACTCATCGCATTTTAGAGTTGGAACGTATAAGCGATTTTGCAACAGCGTAATTTTAAATTATAACACAATATAAAACTAACATAAACTCTAAAAAAAGTGATAATGATTTTGAGTGTAAAGAATCTAGGCTCAAAATTAATATAAATTGCTTTAACTAGGTCCCTTCAACTTAGAGTGACGTTACAGGGTGGTAATTTTTTCATATTGAAAGTGAAATTTAAAGTTTGACCTATCACTTGCCGAACAGTCGAAGTTGAATCTAATTGCTTGTGCTTATTCATTCAGTTGTTTTTTAGTTTAAGTAAACTGAAAATAAAATGATCTTTAAGGTGGAACACCACAGTTATGACGAATTTTACTAAAAGTTAGATATCAACTTAGATATTATTTTTTGTCTCACAAAAGTATAGTGCAATCGATTCAGATTGAGTTAGATTATGAGGTATCCAACGGTAATAGTTTCATCGTTTACCGAATTTATATTTTGAAATATAATTTGATGAATTTAAAGCTAAAAAAACAGTTTTTGGCCATTTAAAAAATTTGATTTGCTCAATTTTTTTTCTGCAATTTTGTAGAAAGTTAACGAAAAATAGGGGGCAACTTTTAGATGTGGTTTGGAGTAAAACGTAATTCAAAATTTTAATAAAATTAAAAAGGTTATGTTTTTAAAAGAAAAATCAAATAAAAAATCCTGAAATTAGTTTTTTAATCAAATACAATTCAAAGTATTGATTAGACTTGTGTCTAACTATTTCCAAACTTTCATTAAAATCTGAGCGAATCAAATTTTTTAATTTTCATTTTTGACGCCGAGAAACTACGTTTCGAAACGTTTGTTTAAAAGTATCTGTTACGAGAGAGCTCTCAAATGGGCCAGTAGCCGAGTGGTTAGAGTGTCCAACTCGGTGGTCCGAGTCTCCAGCAGGCAATATTTTTAACGTAAAATTTTTTAAATTTTTAACTTTTTAATTAAAAAAAGTGTTCTTTATTCAAGATACGCTAAATGAAAAATAAAAAAAGAGTATTAATTTTGGTAATAAATTTTATTATAATATAATGTATTTTTGACATGTATTTTATTGGTGTCATTTAATGATTGTGGACGATAACAATTTTTAGAGAAAAATCAATGTTAAAAATTGAATGAGCAGGTCAAATTACGTTAGTAAAAATTAATTAGAAAAGATCTGCCGTCAAAATCTAACTGTGGTGTTCTACCTTAAGCTGTAAATTTGTATGTATATACTTGACATTTTACATATAACACGTAAAAAATATAGGTCTGATTTCACTATCTATTAGCTCTTTGGGATTCATTCCGCTACATTAGGCGGCAATATGGAATATCCATCACAGGCCCGCTTCAGCTATAAAAAAATATCCTCAGAAGAGATTCCAAGTCGGTGCTGTACTGTGTTAAATTGCGCCCAGGGGCTGGTCCATTAACGGCAACTTAACTACCGGCTATAAGTTTAGCGCTTACTAAAGAGATTTTATTGCTTGAGTTTTGTTTTATTTTTCTTGTAAAATTTTACAATTTTTTGGTTTAAATTGAAAAACATGATATTTTAGCAGTATGATGACTATTTCTTTTAAATTCAACATAATAATAGCTTTATAGATTTTAAAGCCGTTTCTTTAAGTTAAATCATTTTATTATATTATTTTCTAATTTTAACAATGAAAAATCATTTATTTTGATTGACCACAACACATATGTTAAAACAAACTAATATTATCATAAAATTATTGGAAAAACTTTATAAAAGGACCTTTTTTATAACCAGCTAACTCAGCCAGTTGCTAACCTGCGGTTAGTGGACTGGCCCCAGGCCGGCGGCGAATGCGAAATTTAACACAGTGCAGCACTGGCGCGGAATAACTTCTGCGGACTTGCAGTGGTTTTTAGACGAAAAAAATCGCAAAGGGTTAACAATCGAATAATTCATCGATTGTTTATAAAGTTTTAATACTTGAGTAAAGTCAGATTTATTAACACTCATAACACAAGTATCTAAACCTGAACCATAAGTGAGATGATTTATGGTCCGCCCGCAGGTTGCACCCACAGAATTGGCGTCTCATTCGGAATTACAGGATCAAGTTTTCGGTGCTTGCGGCTTGGTTTGTGTATTCATCAACGGTATCATACGTACGCAATTGATTATTAACAAACTTAAATAATAGTTTTGTGGATAAAAAAATTATAAAAAAAATCGATTTTTGAGCAGTTGAAAAATTAAGCACTTTACTTTATGCACTTTAATGTAACGTTCTTGTAATTTAGCCGTAATACTAATTCCTCAGTTAAATCAACCTCTTCTATTCCAAACACATATGTAAAACAAGGAATAAAACAAGCTTTGCGAAATAAAGCTCACGGTAATTTTTTTTAATTAAGATTCATTGTTTTAGCATTTTAACGAATCAAATCATACGGAACTTAAAACTACATAATAGCCTCTAAATTAGAACACCACAGTTAGATTTTGACGGCAGATCTTTTTTAATTAATTTTTACTAACGTAATTTGAATTACGTTTTACTCCAAGCCAAATCTAAAAATTGCCTCTTATTTTTCGTTAACTTTCTATAATATTGCAGGAAAAAGTGAGTGAATCAAATTTTTTAAATGGTCAAAAACTGTTTTTTGAACTTTAAATTCATCAAACTATATCTCGAAGTAGAACACTCGGAAAACGATGAAAGTATTACCCTTGGATACATTATAATCTGAGCTTTCGATCGCACTATACTTTTGTCACACAAAAATTAATATATAAGTTGATATCTAAATTTTAGTAAAAATCGTAATAACTGTGGTGTTCTACCTTAAATACAAAATCGATTAAGCTAAATTTAGAATTATTGTGGACTTGGTGCCAAGAAGTCAAAATATTTGAGGGTAGTGCCTTTTTAACTCATGTAATTTAATACTTTTAAAGGAAAATAAAGAATTATATTTTTTTAAAAAATTAAATTTTTTACTAATTTAAATTAAAAAATCTAAATGAAATATTTATTCGATTTAAAAATAATACTCTTGATATATTATAATTAAATTAGTTTTACTTTCGCTTAATAATGAACGAGAAGACAAAAAAATTACTGTTAATTTAGACAATGCTAAAAAAGGGCACGAAAATGTTTCTCTACATGATTTACAGCCTGTTTCAAGTCTTGAAAACCCTGAAAATTTTAAATGTGACAATTGCGGGAAACCTGCCATATGCGTTCCTTGTAAAAACGGTGAGCTTTCTGTTGTATATAAAGGACTTATGTTATTTTATATTGTTATTGCTCAGACATATATTTACTACCGTAACTTAAGGCCCACCTATAGTTTTTTGGGAGAGCGACACGACGGTCCTGTGACATGACGGCCCCCAAAAACGACGGTCATGGTAGACACATACGACAAGATGGCTGCATTAAAAAAACGGGGTAAGACATAATGGACATGACGTTTACAGTACAGTTGCAGCAAAACAATAACTAATAATAAAAACTTTTTTTGACAAGCCAAGTATTGTAGCTGTTTTGGCAGTAGTAATTTTTCTACAGTCATTTTTATAATTTTGTTTTAATCGATAATAACCTAAGCTGTAAATTGATGATGATTAATTAAACACGATGGTCAAGAAACCCTCATTTAAACGGAAGTTGTCCAGTGTTAAAGATCTTCACAGAGTTATTATGATACGACGTTATAGATTCACTTTTACCCAATTAGCACTTGGCAAAAAAAATTGATCTCCAATAAACGTGGAGATCTCTGATTTTAAGCTCCTCTCACAAGCGTTCCCCACAGAGCAGAACATATTTGACGTGGTCACGAATACTATATGAAATTTTGAGGGTCTTTAAAATCATTACGTGAATCAACCGCGCTGTTATTCATAGTCTTTCAAATTTTAAGCCAATACTCATTGATTTTGTTTTTTTTATTATAATGTTTTATATTTGTAATTTTAAATTTATAGTAGGGTAGTGCATTTAATTTCGGCACTTTTCCCAATTGGGCATTTTTGATTTTGGACTATATCTTTGGTAATCCTGGACGGAATACGACGTTTGATAGCTCAAATGAGAGCTAATTATATGTAGATGACTGTCGTGAGCTTTTTATTTGTTATGTTATGATATTTTCATGTGAAATTGTGTAATTTATAATTTAAAAAAATTGTTACTCGTTTTTAGAACAGGGGCATTTCATGATTACGCAATAAATTGGTTTAAAAATTAAACTGTCCTGGTAAAATTTAGTCTATTTTCCGAATTTTTAGTCCCCGTGGTTCTACGTTGCGTATGTGGTGAGCAATCGTTATAAAATAAAATAGTGTAATTTCGGCACACTATTGCTGTAGGTAAAAACGGGTTCAATTTAGTGGTCGGGTGTTAAATTGTAGTTGTAATTAGTTAAAAGACAACGTTGAAATGTGCAGGAGTCATAGCATTGCACTTAAACTCGATTAAGGGGGTCTTTTTAAAAAGTGCCGAAATTAAATGCACTTTTTTCCCAAATTTTCCTCATTTTGAAACCATTTAGCATTTTAGCTGTAACTTTTTGTCAGTTACACGTTGAACAACAAGTAAAAACTTAAATTAAAGAAAACTGTCTGGAGAGCAAGAGATGTAACTGAACGAAGAACAGGCAAGAGACGAATTGCTGTACAATTGTGATTATTGTCTATTGCGTTTATCTCTAAGTAATTTTGGATTTTTCGCTGTTTCGACTATATTTCTGAAGCCTCTGTTTCCTGGTAAGTTTAGTTTTTTCAGTTTTTATTATTTTAAAAACTTTTTTTTTCAATATTACTGTACCGAATAGATAATTAGAACTTATTTCAAGTTTGATTAATTTCCACTAATAAAAAAACAATGTTTTGTTGGTTTTATTTTCTAAAGAAATAAACAGCATGAAAATACGAACAACCTGATTCAACAATTACAGACAGTTAAGCGTTTACTTGACAGCTGGGTACACGACTTACTAACTAATTAACTAACGCTTTCTAAATTATTCCTGGTAAAATTTTGCTAAGATAAGTGTATCAAGTTTCAAATTCCAAATTTTTAAATTCTTTATTTTTAGCAACAGCTATTTATTGCTGGAGTCGTCTAACCGAAACCAAGAAGAAACCTGTGGATGATAAAAGAAATAATCAATTTTTACAGAAAAAAATATGAAGACATATTGCAGAATGACAATGAAATTTAGGACCTTCAACCCTACGGCTTTGTAAAAAACGATGGTGCCGCTTAAAATAAAGAATGTAAATGTAATACTTAGGGTACGTGAATTAAAATTGACTTGGCCTTAATTTTGGCTACTAATTTAGGGTGTTATAATATTAACTTATTTTTGAAATAGAAGAGAACAAGCAAAAAAAGTGACTGGTTCATCGCGAATAAAATGTTTTTGTAGAATTTCATATTCCTGTCAATTCTAAATTATTTCAAAATTTTTATGCAAAACAGTGTTTTTTTGCGATTTTTGGCTTTATGCTCTGTAATTTTAAAGCTTTATCAAATTTAAAAACAAGGCAGTATATTACCTGAAATTAATGATATGTAAAAGCTCAAAATTGCACACAAATAAACAATAGCTTCAAGGTTCCTGCTAATTAATTAGTGGTGTTGCAACCCTCCAATATCATACTTTGAAGCTCCGGTTAGTTAATAGGGAGGGAGATCCAAAGATCAGCTCTTTAAATGAGCGGTTTTAGGCCTATTTAAACTTTTAATATATTTTGAATTATATTATGCAACATTAAGACGATTTTTATTGTTTCAAATAAGTTTTGAAAAAAATTAGTTTTCATAAATTTTAACAAAATAATCAATATTGCATCAATTTTGAATTAACTGAAAAATAAAATTACAGAAGAAATAGAGGTCCGCGATCCGTTTTTGCTCTGGAGCTCCTAAAATTATAGTTCCGCTAACTTTGCACATGATTGGGGCTTACCCTGAGCCTCAAAAGCAGAAGCTTCGCTTCGGCTTATTTAAAGCTTAAAATATGTTTTCAAAAGTTATTCTTATATATTTTTAAGACTATTATTTTATCGTTTGAAAAAGATTTGGAGTTTGAAAAAGGAAAGTTCTTTCACTGGAGCTCAGTGCTCAAAAAAATATTATGATATAAAACCACATATTTTTCTTTTGATTTTGATGTTTTAAATTTTAGTTGAAACTAAGATATAACGCCAAATTAAATCTGATTTATAATGATTCAACGCAAGTGACTAAGTCGCCTAACAA
>JASAMX010012729.1:0-10487 GCA_030248175.1 Microlaimidae sp. YZB2_3
AGCATTTTTCAAGGCTAGTCTACCACTTTTTTGAATTAAATTAAAAAATTGCCTAATAAACTATAGTTTTAGCTGCGCAATGACATATGTTTATAATCAGTCCGTTGCCTTTTTTACTTTTTTAAATAAAAAATAATACGAAGAAGATGATGAATTTAAATTACGAAATTTACCCACGTTGTTTAATTATAGTTAGTGCGGTGCAGTGGCGCTCCGGACAAAGTTTACCTACGTTCTCTAAATATAGTTGGAGCGATGCCGTGCGCCAATGATTGCAATTATAATTCTAAAGTAAAAATAATAATAAAAAAAAGATGATGAACATGAATTACAAAATTTACTCACGTTCTCTAAGTATAGTTGGCGCGCTGCGGTGGGTTAAATTGCAGTGTGGCACCCCCGCACCACCGATGATTATCTACTGGCGCGTGGCGCTCCCGCGCCACCGACGCTTATTATTATTTTTTAATAAATAAACTTTGAATTAATTTTGTCATCAGTAATGCAAGAATTAAAAAAAGTACTCTGTTTTTTTTGCAGTTTTCCGCGCGGTTGAAGCAGATGGCGCTGGGAACTGGTGCCGTTTCTGCCACCAATTAAAAGTGGTCTGCTTTTTTTGTGCGGTTTCTATGAGGGGATGTTGGTTGTCTGCTCTGTACAATCCTTATTGTTGCCAAAAGGCTGTTATTGTGCGGTTGGGAGTTTTTATTTGTCTATTTTTCAATTTTTTTATTTTGATCAATAAATCGATAACAAGGACCTAAATCAAAAAAGTGCTTCCTAAGAAAGTTTCGTAATTCCTTCTTCTTTCTTATGAGCCCATGTTTATTTTTGATGAATCAGTAACGAATGAGGAATATCGCTTTTAAGGATGGAGCGTTGGAATAATAATAATAATAATAAGAAGAAGAAGAAGAAGAAGAAGGTTCTGAATTTCAAAATTTACCCACGTTCTCTAATTATGGTTAGCGCGGCGCCACGGGGCTAAATCGCCCCGTAGCGCTCCCGCGCCACCCATGATTACTAGCCTTGAAAAATGCTCTAAGAATAGAGCAGAAAAAAGGGGCGATTTTTTTCCGGGCGTATGTTTAGACAGAAAAGATGTGGACTAGTCTGAGATGGACATTATGTGGACTATAGGAAATTTGCATTTGGTTTGGGCACCTGCTCAATAAATAAAAATTTCTACCATATGATAATGAATTCCTTATACTTTGATCTAATCACACAGCACTGTTGCATTTTTTTAGTCTGATGAATTGTCAATTGAAAAAATCATACTCACAGCAGTCTTTGACAAGCACGAAATCGCCACTTTTTCAATTAGAAGGCTATATTTGTATGTGTAATAAACAAGTATAAATTTGAAAAAGTGGCGATTTCGCGCTTGTCAAAGATTGCTGTGAATATGATTTTTTCAATTGACAATTCATCAGACTAAAAAAAAATACAACAGTGCTGTGTGATTAGATCTCTAAATTTACGCTCTCTAAATATAGTTGGCGCGATGGCGTGCGCCAAGGATTGCAATTAATATTTTTAAAATAAAAATAATAATAAGAAGATGATGAGCTTACTGTAGCTTTAATACTATTCCATTTAATATAAGGTGTTTTTTTTAAACTTTGTTTTGGCTTTTGCTGGAATTTTTTTAAATTTCGATTTCAATTCTTTCTTGCTTAAATATAATCCAATTTAATACTAAAAACTACGCAAATTGTTTAAAAAAACACCATACTACTGCGTTATTGAATACAAAATTTTTAAAGGTCATTTTACACAGAAGTTATACGATTTTTTAAATAAAAACAATAATAATGTTTGAAGCTTACTCCGAAGCTCTGGAGCTCCGAAACCCTGCCTTGTTTATTTGCAAAAATTATTAGTAATATTAAACAATCATGAGTAGAATAAAAACGCCAAGCAGTTATTTAATACTGTTTCTTCTAAAACATATACTCGTACGAAGCGAATTGCAGAGGTTTCTTTGCTGTCATTTTTTTATTTAGACTCTTTTCATCGACTCTTGTTTAAAATAATATAGTTTTTTATAAAATCTTTGGAAAAAACAACTTTTGCAAAAATAGATTTCTGTAGAAGAGAAATGTAAAAAATAACTTCTTGCCTTTTTTTAGTCCACTTTAGCTTAGAGAATCCACTTAAACACATATATTAATCATTTAAAACAAGGCAACCAAATTATGATTTTAAAACCCAAAAACATACACTTGTTACATTTTTTATGTATAATATTTTATGCATTTATTTACATCTAAGTATAAGAGTCGTGAGTAAAATAATCCAACAACGGATCTTTGGCAGTCTTCAAAACCGCACCGTTGCACAGAAAACTTTACTTTCCTAAGCCTAAGCAAAACGCAAAAATTATGCTAAATATTAATAATGTTTTACTATTTTAATAATAGTGTGCTTCTAAAAAATACCAAATAATTTGTGTTAAAAAGAAAACCATTGTTTTTCAGAAAATATTTTACTACAATATTTTTGCAAGGTTATTAATAGCAGAATTATTTGCACTTTTTTGCAGTTATTTTTTCCAAAGGCATTACTAAGAATCTATTTTTTACACAACACGAAAAATAACCACAAAAATGTTTTAACAGCACAATCAAAGCATAACAACAACCTTAATCAGGGAAGAGCGCGGAGCGCTCTTTCCCTTATATTAAATGGGTTAAGTCACTGCGCGGTTAACCGTTGTTGATGGCGTCATCTAAAATCAACAAAACCTTAAATAGATCCTTAGCCAATTAAAATTTTTTCCTGTGGTAAATATTTTGAGCTGATTTTTTGCATGTAGATGCTAAATTGCCGCCTCACCTGAATTTTATTCTTGTATATGCTCTATTGCCCTTAGTTAAACCTCTGTTCATGTGAAAAATGACCAATTTTTTTTCTAAGTTACGCATTGGGTACTAGGGTACTTGTGTGACACTTTTTTTCCTTACTGAATTACCTATTAAGTAACTTCACTCAGTAATACACATTCTCTTGTGGTTATTTTTTTGGTTTAGATTATAATTCCTTACCTTTTTATAAAATTTACTAATTTTCAACGGGAAGAGCGAACAAATATCCTAACCGCTAATTAGCAGCCATATGGCAACAATAAAAATATTTAAAAAAATAAAATGAAATTAATCTTGGGTGGCGTGTGAGCGCTGCGGGATCCAATGTTGCAAAAGCGGAAATTTAGCAAAATCGAAAAGATGCTTCGAAAAAAATTCTTTTTTATATGGAATACTATGAAGCTACAATCACTCCAAAAATTTAATGCGAGAAAAACTGGTCTGGGTAACCTCTTAAAATTGTATAGAACCTGGAAAAACCATTTACAATGGTGTGGTTATGTTGTTTAAAAATAAACCATCAATCCAGAAAAATCAAACATAAAACACAAGTCCAAATAAAGCTAATTCCCCAAAAAGTGGTTGATTCAGGTTTTAATTTTAATTACTTTTAATTAGTATTTATTAGTTTTGTAATTTGTAAGTACTAATGATATTCCTGCCCTTTCGTATCGTATTTCGAAGTTTTAGCCATTTAAAGTGAAGGAAATTTCTAAACTTCGGAGTTCCGCCCCTTAATTCAAAAATTATTATATCAACAATTTATTATATTTTATTTTTTGAGCTATTTCTCATTGTTTTAAAAATTTTGAAAAAAGCTTAGTTTAGAAAAAAATGTCCATCCAATCTGTGGTATAACTTTTAAATTATTAATAATAGGAAAACCTGGGCAGATCTAAAAATGAAAATTTTGCTTGGTATGGCTCAGAGCTTCTTGGAAAAACACTGTAATAAGTAAAATGCAACTTAAAAAACTTTTTTTGAATCATTGCCTTATATAGGAATAAGAAAACATTTTTTTGCATTAAAAAACAAAAGTAATTTACATATTTATAGGATGGGGAAATCGACCACCGATCCAACCGGGGTAGCCAGCGAACGTTCCTATTCCTGCATAGATAATTTGGGACATGGTCCAACTCCGTTTTATTCCTTCTCGGGTGAGAATGGTTTCCTAAACTCTTTTAATATACTATATAGGTAGACCGGACATGGCTGGTTTTTCATTGTTCAGGGGTAAAAAAAAGTGGGGGCATGTTATAAATAAACAAAACAGGCAATTTAATTACACATGAACTAGGGTAGTGCATTTAATTTCGGCACTTTTTCGTTTTTCCAATGTAACTTTTCACTGTATGACTTGATTTTCATGTTTGATAGCTCATTTTAAAGCTTTTACGATACTGCGTTGCTTCATAAAAATATCACTGTACAAAAGTTGTTTTTTTACTTAATTAAATTAGTTTTTAAAAAAAATGGAAAATTGCCAAAATTAAATGTATGCATTTAATTTTGGCACTTTACAAACAATCGATTGTTTCTCAGTCAAAAAATCATCAATTTCAAAAATTTAAAAGCCTATCATTATCTCCAGACAGTTTTCTTTAATTTAAGCTTTTACTTGTTGTTCAACGTGTAACTGGCAAAAAGTTACAGCTAAAATGCTAAATGGTATCAAAATGAGGAAAATTTGGGAAAAAAGTGCATTTAATTTCGGCACTTTTTAAAAAGACCCTCTTAATCGAGTTTAGGTACAGTGCTATGACTCCTACACATTTAAAGGTTGTCTTTTAACTATTTACAACTACAATTTAACACCCGACCACTAAATTCAACCCGTTTTTACCTACAGCTATAGTGTGCCGAAATTACACTATTTTATTTTTATAACGATTGCTCACCACAGACACATCCTAGAACCACGGGGACTAAAAATTCGGAAAATAGACTAAATTTTACCAGGACAGTTTAATTTTTAAACCAATTTATTGCGTATTCATGAAATGCCCATGTTCTAAAAACGAGTAACAATTTTTTTAAATTATAAATCACACGATTTCAAATGAAAATATCATAACATAACAAATGAAAAGCTCACGACAGTCATCTACATATAATTAGCTCTCATTTGAGCTATGAAACGTCGTATTCCGTCCAGGATTACCAAAGATATAGTCCGAAATCAAAAATGCCCAATTGGGAAAAGTGCCGAAATTAAATGCACTACCCTAATTCAAATTTACACAAATAGGCATTTAATTCTCTAATTCAACGAAAATAAACTAAAGAACTCTTACAAATTTTTGTAAATCAGGTTCCACAAGAAGGTGTGCCAGGCTCGGATTTCCTGCTCCTTTTAATAATTGACATTTATTCATAGCTGTTTTCCAACCATTCATTAAAGTATAGGCTGGGTATTTTAGAACTATATAACAATAACTATTGTAAGATTTCCATGACTCACCAGTTGGTTCTTGTGGCGGACAAATAGTGTGCAACCAGACTAAACAGAAAATAAAAAAACAAACCAGTTAATCAAAAATTCATAGTGCAAAATACTATAATTTCATAGAATTGGAAATATCCATTAAAATATGCTTTTTAATCCGTTTTTATGCTTTTAATAATTGGAAAAAAAATAAATTTATTTATCCAGAAATATTGTTTCTTCGTTTATTTATATAGTACTATTATTAAAAAGTAACACTATTTAACCAGCATAATTTTCTAAACTTTTTTGTTTAAAATTGTTACTTATTTTTAATGCTAATTAAACATTTGCCACCTATTTTAAACTGAAAAGTACCTTATAGTAAACTCTAATTTTATTTTATTTTTAAAATCGCTTATTTTAAAGTTAATAAAACTTCTACCTCCGCAAAGTAAATTAACATTTACCTGATTTCCAAAAGACAAATAAAATCAGCAAATGTGCCAAAATAGTCATTACTTAAGCTTTTATGTTTATTTTAATGCAGAAAAGACACTTGATTTTAAAACAGTAGACGTTTTAAATCCCCATAAAAGACTTCGACATTATGTTTGTAAACTGCGGCTTATCTAACTTTCAAAGGTTTTTTCATTGTAGAGTTATAGCTGTATTGCTCCTGGCTCTTCATAGGCTACTGTATTACCTGACGGAAGTGTCAAAAATTTGTAGAAAGACATTAATTTTTACTTCCTCTCAACAAAGTATAACATCATTCCGGTAATTTCTCAGATTAAAAATAAATTTTATTAAAACATCGAAGGTTTGCTAAATTAAGAACTAAAACAATCAACAAAGTGTTTTGCGATGTTTTGCCTTAAACTTATACCAAAAGTTTATTATTTTAAATTACAATGTAATAAAAAAGCATCGAAAATATGGCCTGAATCAAAGCATATCTAGATGATAAAAAATAATGGTTGCTGTAATAGCTTTAATATTTCGTAACTCTGTAGTACATACTGGAACAGATAATTTTTTTTATACGAGAAATATTAGCGACAATTTCGACTAAATTTTCATTGAATCCAGTGCAGTATTTGGATATTAAAAAACAAATCAAGGTCGCCTTTTGCGGACCGCTGATGAGAAACAAAAGAATTGTTTTTGGCACCGGGAAATCGTTCTAAAACCTTTTTAAGCGAAAGTATGAAAGCGTCTTTCCGATACCGCTTTTACCAGTTCTCTTCCTTTTCCCAACAATCAGCGAGTACAATAAAGAATCAATAAAAAAACCAATAAAATTCCAATCTGCTCGGCATCGAATTCCGAAAAAACGATCACACCCCCGGTGTCCATATCTGACTAGTTTTATTTAAATATAAACTTTTAATATCAAAATGTGTCAAGCGTGACTATTATTTACACAATTCTGAATTTTGTCTAATAAGTTAAACTTTTAACAGATCGAAAAAGCTGTATTTACAATAATAATTATATTTTAATGTCATACCGGACAAATTAATACACAATTTTTGAATTTATAGAAAATGTTTAATTTTTACAGTTTTTATAATATTTTAATAATGATGTATCTTCTGACTTCTTATGTTAGAACTTCACAGTTTTTTTTTTGACGTCAGATATTTTTGAATTACATCATACTATACGTAGTTTGACCTGCTGATTCAATTTTTGATATTCATTTTTTTCTAAAAAAATGTTATCGTCCACAATCATAAAATAACATCAATAAAATACATGTCAAAAATACAAAACATTAATAAAGTTTATTACCAAAATATTCTATTTTTTTCATTTTCTATTTAGCGTATATAAATAATAAAACTTTTTTTAATTAAAAAGCCAAAAATTTAAAAAAAAAAATTTTCGGCGTTGAAAATTTGGTCGAGCCACTACTCCAACCCACGGACCCGAGGGAGTTCGAACACGACGTACTATCTCTAAGCCACTCGGCTACTAGGTCAGCTGAGATTTTTTTAATTAAAAGTAACTTTTAAGGGAATGGTTCAAAATGTAATTTCTCGGCGTCAATTAAAAAAAATTAAAAGAAAATTAAAAAAAATTAATTAGTTATTTTTAAACGAAAGTTTGGAAATAGTTAAATATAGGCTTTTACCATTTTTTTATTATAAACAGTTAAAAAAGGACTTCAGAATTTTTTACTATATATTTTTGTAAAAAAAGTCTTTTTTGCAATTTAAAAAAAAATCCTGAGATTATTTTGAGCCCAAACCACCTCTGAAAGTTGTCCCCTATATTACCCTAATTTATTATAAAATTGCGCCCAAAAATAACGAATCAATTTTTTTAAAGGCCTTATTGTGGTTTTCAGAGGTAGAATCCATCGAGGCATTAACCGAACTGGACAAAATTTTTGGTGATGTTTTTATAACCACTGGATAGCACAGAGTCATAACTTTTTATAGCACCCCACTTTTATGGGCCAAAAATTAATATTTATGATGATATGCGACTTGTAGTCCAAGTGTTCAAAACTGTGAAGTTCTACCTTAAGTCAATCGTGTCGCGAGATATGGCATAATATAAACATAAAATATAATATGGTTCTTAAAAATGCAAAAAACCATTCCAAATTGCATATTACAAACTTTGATGCAGTGCATAGAAACTAAATAGACTATTTCTGAATAAGTATTTTTTTACTGTACCAGAGAGAGTACAAAAAGAAAAAAATTGAAAAGATCAAAGTTTTCTTAGTTTCTTTATAGTTTAAACCTATACTTAATTAGAATTGCTACATGATAGTATGTTTCACTATGTTGAAGTGTTTCAATATATCAATTTGTGCTAAATGAATTTTAACTTTTTGATTAAACATAAAAACGGCAACAAATAATCACTAAAATAGTATTTTTGCGAACAATGATGTCGAATTAGCAAAAATAAAGTTGAAAATTTGTGCTTGGGAACTAATTTCAAATCTGCATAGATTTTTTAATGTTCTGGATATAAAACTATTCAAAATTAAAAAAATTAATTTTAAAAAGCCCATTCCAAATTTTTAAATAGAAGTATTTTCTGAAATTGGAACATTAAAAAAGTGGGAACCAAGCGCGCCAGCAGCGCCGCACCGACGAAGCGGCAAAAAATTAAAAATCCCGAAAAAATGCTTTTGTTTTTGTTATATTAAAAAGTACTTAAAAAATTTCGAAGGGATGGGGTAGGGTTATTGAGCCAATAAATATTTCAAATATTTGAAACTGTAAAATGCACTAGTCGCTCGCTGTTTCTCAATTTTTCTCCTATATACGCTTGGCGCTAGTTGTTATTGTACCCTCTTCTTACACAAAAAACCCTTTATTAGAACTTTCTATATAATATTAAAAATTAAATTACATTAAAATTACTAAAATCCCACTGCAATATTTATTGAACAGTTTTCAACAAAGAAACGAGTTCCAATAAAAAGAAAAGGTATACCTTATTTTACAAACATAAGATTTTTTTAAAATTTAGGTAAAATAAATGTGGCTGCATATGTAGGCGTGATTTATTATTCGTCTACTACCGTATAGTATATTAAAATCATGCAACGATTTAACAGTGTAAACCATTTCAATCGCTTCCGGCCGTTGGTCCTCGCGCGCAAGTTATACTGTGAACACCCACTTACGTTAAACTTAACCCTACGTATTCCTAAGCCTCCCACTTACTTCTAAGTTTTTACACACTTACATTAAAGAAATAAGGCCAGAATTCACAAAGCAGGGTTTACCCACTTACGTTAAACCCAAAGCGAACACTACTAACACGCAATGAGTTTAACCAGAACAAATCATGTCGCCAAGAATGCGGCTCTGCAGCAGAAGTTGGCGGATGTGGCGGGGAGGCTCGCCCAGATGGAGGAGACACTGGCTTCTGGTGTTGATGTGGAGCTGGTGACTATGGTGTGCAAAAAAGTGTTTAATCGATTAATCCCTATGATAGACAGTTATTTTAAGCGCACGGAGATCCGAAAAGAACATGAGACAATGCTGGTTGTTTCTGGCCTAATGATAACAGGGGAAAGGAAAAGGAAAACGTGGCTAAGTTATTAAAACTCTTAATAGTAGTAAAATGGGTAAAGTCATCCATCCACCCAATTGAAATTTTTCGTATTGGAAGAGCTAGCGACTGCTCCATAGGCTGCTGAAAATTAGGTTAGGTAGATAAACATATTCCTAATAAGTTAGTTCATTCAGGCGGAAAGCTAAGGGATTCAACGAAATGAAGAAAAAGTTTATGTAAAGCCATCTTTGACTTAGGAACAGAGAGTCTCTCAAAAAGAGTTGCTTGGCAAACTTCGGGAGCAAAGAGAGTATAGACAAAAAAGGTTTCATTTCTGTAACATTCTGCTGATGGTGATCCCTTTTTGTTTAACATCACTCTTAAGGCTCCCTTAATACTTTCCAAAACAGGACATTTCGCGACTTAATTACCATCATAGTAAACTAAAGCTTATACCTAGTATAAAAATTTTGTGTATGAATGCTAAAAAGCCTTAACTATCTCCTTAGACTAGCTCGACGTTTTGATTTCAGGAGATGACCTTATCTATGGTGCTGTTGATATCTGCTTTATTTGTGAAACATGGCTCACCGAAACAACTTCTAATGAAATGATCATCAAAAATAGAGAATTTAATGTTTATCGAAGGGATCGACAGCAACGGCGAGGAGGTGGAGTAGTTCTATTAATTAAAAATATTTTTAGACTAGTTAAAATTGAAATGGAGGAAAAGTATGATGCAATAGAATTAGTAGCGGTTGCAATATTTTTCTACAGAAGTCATCTAAACTGAGATTCATTGGTATTTATAGAGAACCTAGTACTAACAAAGAAAAAGATAATCTAATATTTGAGCTAATCAGGATTTTAACAGAAAACTTTGTAGGTACCATTGTTTTTTTTAAATGGAGATTTCAATTTGCCAGGGGTAAATTTGTCTTCAGATCAAATAACTTCAAACACGCAAAATGAAAATAATTGGTTTGAGTTATTAATTGAGCTAGGTATGTATCAGCTTGTGTCACAACCAACTCCTGAAAATAATTATCTTTTGTTCACAAACGATAGAGAAAGATCTTTTGTTCACAAACGATAGAGAAACTTTTAATAATGTCACTGTTGCGCCCAGTTTTTCACAATCGGACCATGACACTATT